>PVJA010002793.1:0-102331 GCA_004027025.1 Myocastor coypus | reverse complement strand
TTTATTTATTTATTTATTTATTTATTTATTTATTTATTTAAATTTAACAATGGTTATATTACATATTTTCATCATCAGATCAGTTTAGATTAATAGGTATAGGTATATAAGATTGATCAAACAATTAAACATTAACACTTTCAATAAACAGTTACTTTTTTTTTCTTCCCCTTTCTATTTTTAACAGTTGACACATTGCATATTGTTCTCACAATAGTTCTACATAGCACAGTGTGTGGGCATGACCCACCTTCCTATTGATGTTGCTAAGAAAAAAAAAAGAAAAGAAAATTCTTCTCTTTGAATTAAGAGGAAGCAGATGCATACAAAGTCCAATGTTCCACAATTGCAGTGGGCCACCAGCGAAGCTTGCAATGTTGGAGGCTATTGATCCAAGCCTCCTACAGCTCATCTCATCAATCTAGCTCTGCGTTTCATGCACTGTAATTAAGCTTTTTTTTTTTTTTTTGGCTGGGTGATCAAGGGCAAGTCAAAGCAAGACCTGTATAACAAAACATTCATTTTTTTGTGTCGTCCAAGGTTAAATCCCCTCAGGATTAACTTTGGGACCATATAGAGTACTTTGTAGAACTGTTGTTAGTGTCAGCCTTCAGGATGAGTCACGGCCATTGCTTGGCCAGTTTGCTTTCTGTGAAAGCCTGAGAGAATGTTTTTC
This sequence comes from Myocastor coypus, assembly GCA_004027025.1. Lineage (NCBI taxonomy): Eukaryota > Metazoa > Chordata > Mammalia > Rodentia > Myocastoridae > Myocastor > Myocastor coypus. Next base: position 101,655 of record PVJA010002793.1, on the reverse strand, counting down.
TCTGGGTGACTCTCCTTAGACACAGTATAGTTTATCTCTTTCCTCTGAGGTCCCATAATCTCCTTGACCAGAAAATTTGAGACACCTCTGAGTTATAGGATAGTACAGCACAGGTTCTCTTATATCCTGAGTCCTTACTGACCTTGAAGGGCTAGGGCCAAAATGTTGGCTATCCTCATAGCCCTTCTTTTTCTCCAATTTTTGGTCTGTTAACTTACATTCTTAACCCTCCAGCAGAAAAGCTTTGTGATACTATTACTCTATAACATAGGTAATTGAGCTTATCATCACTGGCTTTCTGAATATCAAACATCTTTGACTTAGCTTGGAATTGATATTTTCTGACCATCATTGATATTCTAATAACATTCTATACAATGTGATATAAGCAGTTACACAGTTTTTACACAGATATTTGGAAATTCAAGGAAATACAAAATTGTGGCCTGTCAAGTCTATGGTATTTGGCCCAGTCTCTTACTTTCAACTAATACTATTAAGAGAGAGAATAACAGTAACTGAGTTTACACTGGGAGCAGTACACATCAAAAAGAAAAGAGTGACATGCATTCCAAGCATAGTTTTAGTATTTCATGGTGCTATGATCAATATGATGAACCTTTTGAAGGTTCTGAAGACCAATATCTGATTCATCCTGTGTACATAAGTGCATGGTTTTGCTCCTGATATGTTTTCTCTTTTATCTGCTTCCAGTCACTTCGTTGTTTAATCCATAACACATTCAGCTATGTTACGCCCCTAAGTTCTTATTTTCTTCTTTAAGTTCTTATATTAGGGAGACTATATGATATTTACACATGTAGGTCTGGTTTATTTCACTAATGAGTATATGTTCAGTATACATCCATTTATATATGAAGTCTTCAAACTTATCATTCTTTATAGCTGAGTTATATTCCATTGTATAAAAATACCACATTTTTTTCAGCCATCCTTCAAATGACGGGCATTTTGATTGTTTCCAAGATTTGGCTATTACAAATTGGGCTGCTATAAACATAGGTGCACAGATATCATTATGGTATGATGTTTTCAGTTCTTCTGGGAAAATTCCCAGTAAGGGGATAGCTGGATTGAATGGAACTTCCAATTCTAGTTTTGTAAGGATCCTCCACACTGCTTTCCATAATGGTTGTACCAATCTGCATTTCCACCAGCAATGGGACCTCAATTTTCTTATCTAAAATGAAACTATTGATCAGGGGATGTAGCTCAGCCACACCATGCCCACCTCTCAAGCACTAGGCCCTGAGTTTGATTTTTGGTCACAAACAAACAAACAAACAAAGACTCTTAAAACTCAGCATCTAGACCATATCCACCTACCCATTCATCCAGCTGTCTGTCTATACATCTATAGGTGCACATAGTAATATGTCCAGTTGTGTAAAATGAGCATTCGCGTAACTTCCACTGAGCTAAGTTGCAGACCCAAAGCATAACCAGACACTCGGTGCACCTGCTCTTCTTGAAGCTCCATTCCAGCCGTCCCAGTGGCACCTCAGGACCGTGCTGCTGAATTAGGCCCTGATTATCTTTAGTGCTTTTTCAAGTTTTAATGATAATTCTGTTGTTTTTCTGTGCTTTGTGATTTGCAATACTTCTTTCTGTATAGTTAGCAAAAAGACTTCTACTGACCATCTGACTAGACTGTGAGTTCTGGAGAGCAAGGACTGCCCCCTGAGCCCATGACTGGTATGGTAAGGTGACAGGTCTCAGGCTCTAGTCCAAGAAACAGTGACAAAGGGGAAAGCCCCTATGTAATGAGGAGATCTCTGTAGCCACAGATAATAAGTAAGGGACATAGGGCTGGATCTGTAAAGATTAGGATAAATGATGTCAGGTGAGTAGCCATGAGAGAAAGGCTGCATGTTTCAGAACCCATAGTGGAGCACACTAGACACAAATGGCACTTATAGGCCAAGCCTCTGATATTTAAAAAGGCAAAATAAAGAAAACAGTGGAAAAATAATGGAAAAAACACGGGGGCTATCCAGTTCCTTCGTTGACATAATGCTGGATTTATCTGCAAGGGTAACATATCTAGTGATGTACATGGGATCATATTGCTGTAGCAAATAGAAATATCAACACAATGCCCAGGAAATGGAGGTGGATGTATTTACATCAAGGGAGACTGACAGGGATCATCCCCAAAGTATTAGACCCTGATCTTTGGTGGCGTAGGGCTTATATGGGACAAGCAAGCAGGAAGTACAGAGGCAGAATGGCTTGTCAGTTGGTGATTGGTTCTTACAATATGCATTCCAGTGACCAGCAGGCTCTGAGAAACAAAAGTACAGAAACGGTACCCAGGACTGTTAGCTGGGCAACTAACAAATTGAAGTATACTGGCTGGGAAGGGGGAGGGTTCTTTTCTCACAATATCACAACTAATCAGTATAGTGTCATAAAAAGCAGGACTCTAAGTGTTGTGTAGCATTTCAGAGTTAGGAAATTTAGCACTATGGAACACTAGGGAAAGAGATTTCAAGATAGCCATAAGCCACTGGAAGGGAGCTCTCTTGTTTATAGTGGTTCTGAGTCTTAGTCCAGTACTTTTTACATGTCACCAATCGATTCTCATGGCTGACAGTTACTTGAAAAGAAGGCAACTTTAGAAATCCCGTGTGGCATGTATCTGGAATCCTCCAGGAAAAATGAAATTTGGTATCCTTCATGAGCTCAGCCTCTTAGTCAGACTTGCATGGGCTACTTGCCCATTCCACCTGGTTCCTGCTTTTAGAAGTAAGACTTAGAGAGACAGCAGGGCTTCTGTCATGAAGGCGGCTGTGAAGGCTGCTGTGATGTGCAGAGCATATCCATTGATGGATAAGCCAAGCAGACCAGTTAAATGGGCATGCTGGAGAGCTTCCCTCACCAGCTCTAGGAGTGGAATGTACAATCGCAGCAACTGTGGAGTGGATGTTCCAGTAGGAAGGACGGACTGAGGTCAGCTCTAGGGCTGCCGTCCTCAATAAGCTTATGTTAAGTATATACAGATCACCATACTCGCTTGAATGTTTTGTACGTGCACTGGGGCTGGCAAGATAGCTCAGTGGTTAAAGCACCTGCTTAGGCAAGCTTAGGCAAACATGTAGGGACCGTGGTTTGATCCCTGGCACCACATACCATGTCAGCCCTGCCACCAGCGTGGGCTGAGCTGGACACACACACACACACACACACACACACACACACACACACACAGAGTTCAGCTCTTAAGGGAGCATTATTACTTTTATTTCCCTTAATTTTAAGATAAGGCAACAGAGAGGCTGGTGAGATGGCTCAGCGGTCTAAAGTGCCTGCTTAGGCAAGCTTAGGCAACTGCAGGGACCTTCCTGAGCACCACATGCTGTGCCAGCGCCCCCCCCCCGCGGGGGGCAGGCTGAGCCTGCCATAAAAAAAAGAAAGATAAGGCAACAGAAAGTCAGTGTTGTTAGTTACCTGCTCAGGGTCACCGAAAAAGCCAGTGGGAAAACGAAGATGTATGCACAGGCCTGCCCGCTTCCTGAGCCCCATGGCTTAAGCCATCTCACCCCCCCCCACCCCGGTGGCTCTCCTGCTTTCCAAAGGGACTGAGCTCTGTTTCACCTCCTAGCTATCTCGTGTAGGTTTGCCCTCTCCACCTCACAGTGAAGAAGCCAATACACAGAAGACCTTGGCCTCAGGGTGTGCCACTCCATCTCTTCAGGTAGCCTGTCTTGGCCAATGACGCTTTTATTATATGCAGCTGTTACATTCAGGCTTCTCAAGTTACTCATGGCTAAACAGGACTAATAAAGTGATAGCAACAGCTGGAGCAGGGCTGACAGCTGGTTCACCTCAAGCTGAAGGGCAAAACCTCTGAAGCATCTTACTCCTTCCTCCAGGACAAACAGGGATCCCAGTCCTGAGTACTACTGCATTAAGCTGGGGAACGTTTTCCAGGTGAAAAGCTCTAAGGGCTGGAGGTTTCTGCAGGAGCGTGCAAGGAGGAGGTAGCCGCTAAGTAGGCCGTGCTTTTATGGAAGACCTCAGGAAGATCTCTTATGCAATACTTTTAAGTTATTGTTCATCAAAATTCATCAAAAATGTTGGGCATTTTGACACCATCTATCTAATTCGCTAATACATTTAAAAAGAGAGAGAAGGGAAATGCAGCCTAATGAGAAATATCAGAGATCCTGGGATTTCTAATCTTCTGGGGTCTTTTACTCAGCAACACAGTGTTATGAGGGTTTGCTATTCAATAGCACAAAATAAAACAAAAACTGAGACAACTCTAAATAAATCCTATCTGGCTGATTTAAATTATAGAACTCACGCAGCTTAAGCAGACCCTCTTCTTTTGCCATGGTGTGTCTCCTCTTGATTGAGAATTGAGTTTTTGGGCTATTTCTCAGAGAATGAAATTACAAAACATAAGATAGCAGATTTTTTAAAAATTGTCGCCAGGCGTCCCTGTTGGATATCAAGTGACTGGGTCAGAAGCTCAGTTGGAAACTCTGCTTAAGCAAGAGCAGAACAAATCCCCCTGCCTGGGAGGCCAAACAGAACATTGTTTTAGTTCCGAGGGAGATAATGACAATGGAATAGAACATTGTGGGGGTAATGGTCTCCCGCTGGTAGGGAAATGCGGAGGCAAAACCAAACAAGAGGTAGAACTACAAAGAGCTTTTTCCCCTCTCCAAAAAGCTGTTGATCATAGAACCTCACCCCTCCTAGCAGCTTCTAGTCAGAGAAGTCTTTGGCTTTGGAGGGGTGCACACGCGCGCGCACGTGTGTGTGTGTGTGTGTGTGTGTGTGTGTGTGTGTGTGTGTGGCATTTGTGCATGCATGTGTGTAGGCCGTATTACCAGGGAGGTGGGGGCAGGGCACCTGGATTAACTTGAGCTACTGGCTCCACGGAGTTCCACTGCTGGCTTCAGCTGTAGGCTTAGGGGACCATATTGAATTTTATCAGCCACTAGACAGATAGGCTTCCCCTAATAGCATAATCGCTGTGCCACCCTTTGCTATTAGCAGAGACATCTCCCTGCTGCCCTAACCCACCTTCATCACCACCCATTTCATCAGACTTAACCTATTTCCCATCAGTAAAGTTCTACCTTTGTTCAAGAGAAAACCTTTGTTTTATAAGTATCAGTTAGGAATAGCTGAAGAATGAAACCAATAATAATCCATTTCATTCAGAGTCAGTACCTTCCTATTTTTCTTTGCAATAAAATTTGATACGTACAGATTATCTAATGTGTATTTAGATAATCAGCTCCAAAATAAGAAATTATTTAAAGTGTCAACATTTTGGAAAAATAACAAACAACAAATCCTTTCACTTTTTAAAAAACAAAAATAAATGACAATTCAGGGCCAAAGTTGTTTTCAGCCAATTAAAAACTTTATAGAATACTCAGTTTAAGATCAAGTACACAAACAGAAAGTAGACTCTAAGCTGGCAGTTTTCTTTTACACCTCGAACTGAACTTTCACAATCTCCATTAAAGCTACACACCATTCAGAAGTTGTGGTCCAACTCATCTTTCTGTTAATGAGACATTATATAAGTGTGTGTGTGTGTGTGTGTGTGTGTGTGTGTGTGTGTGATATTTTTTTTTTTCTCCTGGCTCCCTTGGGAAAATTTTCTGGATTAAGTAAGACAAACGAAGTGCATATTAAAAAACAAAACAAAACACTCTTGCTTGAGCTAGTGATGGTCTTCCTTAGAATTCTCTAGACAAGCATCTTATTTCCTGCTGTCATTTTCCCTCCCATTCCAAATTGTCTCGTAGGGACACAGAACACTGATTTGTGCTGCTGGAGTTCACTTCAGTTTCCTCCACAAGAGAATTCTTTCATTTCAGTGGTCACTGTGTCTCTCCAACTCTTCCATTACCTCTAAGGTGAAGAAGCTTCCCTACAAAGGAGGCAGACAGATGGTTGTCGCAGAAACTAAACACTGAGAGTTAGACACAAACTTGGTTGTTTAATGGTGTATCTAGTGGGAAAGGATTGTGGCCTGAGTACACAGTGGAGGGTTCCAATTTTTTTCTATTACAGTAATTAATCTGTTATTTCTAATTGAAGCATGCACGTGAAACTTGTTCACCTTCCTGGTTAAATAACTATCGGGTAGGTGAAAAGTTACTTTTAAAGCTGCTTTGAAAAGCTGATCCGTAATGTAAAACACAGAGAAATTTTAAGTGGTCCAGGGAATAAGAACTAGAAGTAAAGCAAGCTAGTACTGGGAGAAAGTTAAAGGGGAAAACAGTAAAGACGACTGAGGAACAGAAAAACTCTTTAATCGGAAATTTTTGGCGCCACAGAACAAGATCAAGGTAAAAGAATTTGGATTAGACAGCATCCATTCCAGTTGCTGAAAACCACAGCAAACAGCTTTTTGGTAAGCTCTCAGTTATTTGGACAGAAAACGAGAAATGAACAAAAGATGATAACTGGCAATAAAAACGAAGGGACAAGGACATTCTGGACAATTCCAGTCTTACTACCTCCCTGTCTCAGGATGCCAGTGCTTCCTTGGAACGTTGTCTGTGCCTCCTTGAATCTGGTCAGGAGTTTTTAAAGTGATCTTCTCAGCATCCCCTAACATTTGCTAGGAGTCCACTCCCAAAATTCTGACCATCCAGCTAGGCATGCGATGCCTAGCCTTGTATCATGTTAGGGTTTGTTGTAGACTTCTTCAGGAATGCAAATTTCCTCCCATGAAAACATCCATCTCCAGGATCTCTGGACACACAGAGAAATACCCACCACTTCAAAAAATCTGGTAGGGAAAGTGACGGTTGAGAAGGCTGAGTTCCAGCTCCACCTCCAGCTCGTTTTAAAAGAGTCCCAGAAACATTATGTTTAACATCAAATTTCTCCAAGAAAGTTCACGGGGACCATTTTCAAGTTTCATGAAAGTCTATTTGGAAAGGATAGGAACTGTGCAACTTCAGAGACCATTTTGGAAAGAAATCATTTCAATCACTTTCATATACACTTTAAAGGCAATTTATGATAAATGTAGTCTTCCAGCACCAAGGTTATACTGAACTTTCCAAGTTTTAACATTCCGCTGTTGCACTGAGGAAGTCTCAACCATTTAAAAAATTTTTTAAATATGGAAGCAATTGGAAAATCACTTTCACCTGTGCAATACCCTTTTTCATCAATGCGCCCAATTACACTGTTAGGGTTACAAGTTTTCACAAATACAGTTTCATTTTTGATAGCTACCTGGCGGTAATTCCAAGCTGTTCTCTCACTGCGTGGAAAAGTACAGGGTTATCTCCTTTTTCTAGTTGCTTACACCATCCCAGCAAACACGAAGAAATAAAATAAGGGAAGGCAAGGAGCAGAGATTGATTCAAAAGGCTGAAAGTCAAATGAGAGACACGAAGTTTGTAAGAGCTAGGGTTACCTCCCTCTTCACAGCCTCCATCTGTGCAATGGGCTGAAGGCTCTGGGCTGGGGCGTCTGAGAAAAAGGAAGTCCTCAGCCTGCAGAGGTGCTAGAAAAACAGCAGGCTGCCTCCTGCCTTGGCATTTTTGAGCCTCTCCCAGGAAGCCGATCCAAATCCACCCCGTGTCACTTTGTTCTCCACAAGCGACAGGGTAGCGCACGGTTTGAGTTGTGCTGACATTTTGGGTTTATTGATTTTATGGGTGTTGTTTGGGGTTCTCCGGGGATAAACTGCAGAAGAGTGGGGGCGGGGGACAAGGTGTGTGGAAACGGGTCAGGGAAGGAGCTGGGAGTGGGAGCGAGAGAGGGATAAGCGGGAGGGTGGAAACCAGGGGAGAGAGAGTTAGCGCCGAAGGCGCAGAACTGAGCCGGGCGCGGGACCTGGAGAGGTGGGGCGGGACCCGGGCCGAACAGGGTCCCTCGGCTCAGCCGGGAAACTCGGTCTCTGCTCCCCTCGTGGAGGTCGACGACTCGGGGACTCCGCCTGCCCCCAGCGGCCAGCGGAGCGAGGCAGTGGACTCCGCACTGAGGGGACCGAGCCGCTGCCGACGCAGAGCCGGGTCGGTGGCTCTCGGGGCTAGGCGGGTGTGCGCGTTTCCCCGGCGGTAGCGTTCGCGGGATGGAAGCGACAGCGCCCCCGGAGTTTCCCTGGGCGGGGTGGGCCGGGCCGGGCCGGGCTGCAGTCTGGGGGCGGGGGGCGGCGCGGGTACGCTCGGATCCCCGCTTCTCACTGGGCTCTCAACAGCTCAGGCCGCGCTGTCGCACGGGCCCCGGGGGGCACCGCACCCACCCCCTGTAGGGCTCGAGCTCCCAGGGCCTGACCTTCCGCGCACCGACGACCCCGGGCCGGTTCGCCGGCAGCCGCGCTTGGCGTCCGGCCGGGCCTCAGCCTCGGCCTCGAGGGAGCAGGCGCGCCGCGGCCCTGCCCCAGGCGCCTTCTCTTCCTGTCCTCCCCAAAGTTGGAACCCTAAACCCTAAGACCCTGCGCTGCAGGGGGCGGAAAGACGAAAACCGCCCAGGCAGTTCGCCCTGGCGCCTTAGGATCCTCTTGGGGTCACGCCAGGCCCTGAGGTGCACCGCACCGAGCTGGTGCAGGCGGGTGCAGCCCGGTGCTCCAGGGTGGGCCTCGGGACGGAACCACGCTGCTCAGGATTTCTCTTTCGCTGTGCCTCTCCCTTGGAAAAGAGAGGCCGCGCTCGCACCCAAAGGTAACCTCAGCGACTCGGGAACAGGGCAGTCTGGCCTTGGGGTGCGACCGATCGCGGGAGTTACAGATCTCTGTTGCAATCGGACCACACTGCGATGTCTGCGAAGATACTTCCAGTAGACTGGGCCTAAACCTCATTTTGAAGAAAAGTTTTAAATAGTCTAGTTTGCCCTTTGGCTTGTATTTTCAGAAACGATGAACTATTTCTCAGCGGTGGAGGGAATGAAAGGAAGGCGAGGTTCTCCTTCGTTGGTATCTAGTTTGCCTTCATTTGCGTGGCTTCTTCCGCAGTGGGCACAGCAGTGTCCACAGAAAATATCTTCAGCAGAAGCGATGCAGTAAATTGGATATTTCTATTTGGACACATCTGTGTCAAAGAAGGCAGCGGCGCTAAGCTTCGCCAGTGATCTATGGGAGGGCATTTCCTACAATAAGGAAGAGTCGGTGTGCCGACAAGCACACTGATTTTCCTGTGTCGCCGGCTTGTTCACTTCCTCCTAAGATTACGCCAATAATAGGCACAATAATAATAATAACCAGGACACAAACAGCTCTTGAGAACTCATTTGTAACCACCTCTTTGGGGAGGTAAGAAACACACACACAACCTGGTGGACCTGGGTTTTATTTTTTTGTGCCAGAAGATCTCAGAATTGCTCCAGTTTTTTTTTTAAACGATCTATTTACAGACTTGCTAATGTCTCCGCAGAAACCCTGTTTATCATCCCAATAGTTGTGACAGGGTTAGAAAACCAGTTTAAACTGTTAATCGCCACAAAAGGGCCCCAGATTGAAGCCTTTCACGTACCTTTGAAAGGCCATAAAAGCGACGGTGTACATTGGGATGAAATTAGACAGCGACAAAATCATTACCTTGAATTCTCACAATAAAGACAACCTTAAAGAGGGGCTATTGATGGTTTCAAATTACATAACGATGGTTTATAAGTTCTTCCTCTGTGCTCACAGAAAGCAATTTTAAAGTATGAATTCTTCAAAGCACAAGCAGCCACTAGCATTCACACACCTGCACGGAGTTGCCTTTAAAATTTTTATTTATTGCAAAGCAGCCATTAGAAGAAAAAAGAAAAGAGAAACAAAAATCTCTGCAGAAGGAGGCCAAAGAGGGCCAGGGCGGGTTCCTGTCTCCCCAAGCTCCCTGGGCTCACCCTTGGCACCAGAGCCAGGAGGGCTGGGCCTCTCTGGCGGTTGCCAGGCAAGGACAGGCGCTCAGCCTTTGAGGTGAGAAAGCCCCGCGGGTGTCACCATGTCCGTTTGCTCACGGCCTCTGCGAATTTGCCTAGCCTCCTCTGAGCTGGAAAAGCCATCTCCCAAACAGTACTGATTGTGTTGAGACGGACCTAGGGCGGGGTCTTGGGGAGCTAAGTCATCCCGCAGTTCCACTTTTCCTTCTGGGACGGCTCCCACTCGGCCGAGGGTGGGCTCTTGCTCCTACCAGACCTTGCAGCTGAAGTTTTGTGAACATACGGAGGCAGCCAATCTGAGCAATTGCTTTTGCGTCCAAAGACCAGGCTTCCAGCCCAGGCTGAGGAGTATTCCTCAAACCTCATCCTTTTTGAAGCACTACTGTGTACATATAGCCTTCCAAAACTCAACGAGGCCCTCGCACCTGAGCTTGCGCTTCTTCTCTAGTACCAAGAGAGTGTTGGCGCATGAAGGTGGCGGCGGTCGCCTTGACCCAGCAAAGCCAGCCAGGACGCGCGCAGCGATCGCCGCGTGCAGAGCGCGCTGTGGGGCGAGGGGCCGGTTGGGTCAGGGGCGCTCTGGGAAGAACTTTGTTGGGTACTGGGGATGGGGGGTGGGGGGGAGACTGGTGAAGGTGCTGCCCCGGGCGGCAGGCAAGAGAGCTCAGCCACATTCGCTGCGCAGCACTGCCCCCTGGTATCCAGCGCTGAAACTGCCCCACTTCGAAGCAGGGCACCCTCCTGGGCAGCCACGGTGAAATTTTCCCTTTCCAGGCCTCGTCCCTGACAGCAAAGGCGCCAGGAAAGCTCCCATGCTATGCTCAAAAGCTTCCTCCCTCCCCTAGAGCCTTCTGCCTGAACAGGACGTAGGTCGGCAGTGGACGCTGCACCCCTTCTGAGCTCCACATCCGGCTGACAGCTACCTTCAGGGGGCTGTAGTGGTGAGGGGCACAGGGAGATCCTGGAATATGGGCCAGGAGAGTAAAGAAGGCTGGGAACATAGATTCTCATTTGGAGCTAGGAGAGCTGTTTCTTTAATGAACACCAAGGCATCTCTCCTTATGTGGTTTTCCAGAGGAGAAAGATAGTGGTGGAGGGCCAGCTCCTCTTCCCACATGGGTAGAGAGAGGTGCCTGGTGCCAAAAAAAACCCAGTCCAAGGGCACCTGAGAGATGGCGTACCTGTAAGGGATGACCTGCTGGGCGTCCTAAGCTCCCTGCTACTCCACCCCTTCCCACCACCTAAGTAAGTCTGACTTTCTGAAGGTGCACCCAGAGAGTATTTTAACCTGTCCCTGCCGTGGCCTCCTTTGACTACAGGACACATCACAGCCTTTTAAGTCCTTCTGGATGCTTTGTCCCAGGCTTTGGGGCTGCATTTGATGGAGGTAGTCACCCAGACGGCAAGTTGTCCAGACGCCCTTCAATGGGTAGGAGCACAGGCTTCCGGGTCAGGTTGGCAACTCCGCTTTGTGACTTCAGTTGGGTGCTTTGCCTCTCTGTGCCTGTTTGTTTCTTTGTTTTTTCAGGGATGTCATGAAGATTAATGGAGACAACGCCCTTCGGTGATGGCCACACACTCATCACTTGCACTCTTCATTGGCTTCAGGAAAAGCTCCAGTGTTTAGGAGGGGACACCCTGCAGCTGTGAGGACCCAAATGCGGGAGCTCGGAGCATTTCTAGGTCTTCTCCACCAGTGTGTGGACTAGCCCTGCCAGAAGATTTCGCCTTTCCTCTGCTCTGGGAAGCAAGGCTCCATTATGATAACATCTGGACAGCACAGCTAGGAGGACACCTGTGTCTGGCGCAGCAAGTGCCAGCTCGGCACTCAGAATCCCAATTCACCTCGCAGTGTTCCAACAGAAGAATGCAAAGGCTCAGAGAATTTCAGTGACCTCTCCAAGATCACATAGCCAGTAAGTGGCGGAGCATGGGCTTGAACCAGTCTTCCTTCAGGTGTGTTATGGTAAAAATCACAAGCCTTTGTCGTTCGGTTTCCACTCACTGTTTTCCTTTGAACTATAATTTCCTTTTCCCTGTGTTGGCCCTGGCAGAAGCTGGAACAGGCTCTTAAACGCCCAGCTCTGGCTGCCATTTCCACGCGCCTGGCTGGTTCCAAGGGTGTCTTGGGATCCTCTTTTTTTTTATAAAAAATTTGTATTTATTTATTTATTTTTCTTGTTTCAGAACTTTTGTTTGTTTATTCATTCATTTTCATGGCCGGCTCAGCCCGCCCTGAGGGCAGGGCTGGCGCAGCATGTGGTGCAGGGGATGGAACCGTGGTCCCTGCAGCCACCCAAGCTTTCTTAAGCAGGTGCTTTGACCACTGGGCCATCCTGCTGGGCCCGGGATCCTCTTCTTGAACCCTTTTCTCTGGTCCTCTCCAACTTAGATCAGATTGAGCCAGAGGAGCACCACACGGGCCTATGGATGGAACTTTCTTCTCTCCTTTCCAGGGTTGGGCTCAGCCGGCCAGGGAGGAGCTGCTGAAGTCACATGGAAGCCATGTTGCTGCGTCCCCAGGTTGGAATGGGAGGCGACCAGGAGTACTGGGCAGGGGCATCCCAGCCCACCCAGTGCTCTGGAGCACTGGGGCTCTGGCCAGCTACCCAAACACAGCTGTAGCAGCTCAGAGCTACGCAGCCAGATGCCAAGGAGTGGCCTAGCACTTGCAGTTTCCAGCTGGCTCTTGCTGGGGTGCTCCTGGCTCCTCAATGGGTTCAAGACCCCTGCATCCAGCCTTCTCCATGTCACTCCCAAGACAGAGGTCAACCCCAGGGGCCACACTCTCTGCCTTAACCTCAAGACCTCCCCAGAGGCTGGACTAAATTCGTCCTGGATCTAGTCAGAGTGAGCACTGACCTGTGGAGCTGAGCAGGCCCTGTCAGTGGGATCCTGCGCACCTTAGTGCACTCAGGACTCCCCACCAGCTGGGTGCACGGGGCTCGGCTCCCCCTGGCGGTAGGAGGCAGAGAGCCTACCTCTTCCCTGGGCTCTGGTACCCCCCCCCCACCGCATGGCCCGCCCTCTGCTCACAGGGGCAACCGGGTCTCATGAGTCCTCTGGGGGACCGCTCACCCTTTCCATGACCCCAGGTGGAGAGTGGGGGCGTGTTGGGGACTGGGAGTGGGGACAGGACGTGGCCTCCCAGAGTCCTGACATTCTCAGGTGGGCTGTCTGGCATCCAGAATAAAGACCTTTGATTCTACCATCTGTGCCAAGCTTCAGCCAGATGCTAGGCCGCTCCCAAGCTAAGCACGGAGAAAAGGAAGTCAAATTCACACAAGTTACAGAGGGAGAACGATTTATCTTCTTTCTTTCTTTTTTTTTTTTTTTTTTTTTTGCGGGACTGGGGTTTGAACTCACGACCTTGTACTTCCCAGGAAGGCACTTGTGCCATGGAGCTATCTCCCCAGCCCCTGTCTCAACTTTTAAAAAGATGCCTCCTGCCTTGCACAGACACCCTGCAGCCCATCTGGATCCTTCAAGCCTGATGCCATCTGTCCATATCTGCCCACCTCTGCGCAAAGCAGCTTCCCTCCTAAACCCCGCTGGCAGACCCGAGGGGATGAGATGGCTTCTGGGAACAAGAATCAGGACCAAAATGACCCTGAACGTGATTCGGAGAAACCCCACACTCCCCAGCATGCTGGATCCTGAGGTCCAGCCAATTCCCCAGTGGCCTTTTGGCCCTAGTATTACCACGGCCTCCTCCTGTCTCATTTCTATAGACAGGATGTTAGAGGATGGGTCAGGACCTGTTGAAAGCCAGCATCCTGGGATGAGAATTAAGTTTCACCACAGTATGCTTAATCCCGAGATAGTTTGCTGACTGACCTTGCCGTAAGGACTGGATGATACATTTGATGATTCAGGGTCTTCTAGCAGCCTCATACAGCTTTGGATTCTGGGGGAGAATCCAACTGTGAACCTCTGAGATGTGGAAATGAGGCAGTGGACCCAAGAACGGAATCCAGAACTTTTTTGGGGGAACAACTTATAGAAAATTTCAAAGTTACACTGAAGAGATAATATGATAATATGAGTTTAGCATAGACTAATGCTTTATTATTTCTCCTAAAGCTGAAATTCACTAAGGTTTTAAACAGTGAAGGTTTGGAAAGTTGCTTTGAGTTGGAGCATCAAAAGCTTTCTAATAGTGAGTCTACAGCTGGGATGTTTTCATGACATTAGATTTTTTTGGAGTGGGAGACTAAGGGGTTTGGACATTCAAGACAAATGCTGTGCCACTGAGAACAGCCCCTGCCCAGAGTGTCAGCTTTAAAAAAAAAAAAAAATATATATATATATATATATATATATATATATATATATATATATTTAGTACAGGGTCTACAGGGTCTCACTACACAGTTCGGACTTGCAGTGATTCTCCTGTTTTTAGCCTCTCAATCACTGGGATTACAGGCATGCCACCACACGCAGTCTCAGTTGCTTTTTCCATGGCACAGCTCATGCTGGGGATCGAACCCCGGCCTAAGAAGGCACTTTAATCTGCTGAGCTATCTGGCCAGCCCTCAGAGTGTCAGCTTTTAAAGCGGGGAGGGAGAAACTCACTGGTGAGCTCCAGATATAGTGGAAGCCTGAAGCTTTGAGAACAAGTAAAAGACCCTGAGTTAGGGACCCAGCATTCTCCAACAGCCTACTGTCCGGGTCCAGCTACCGTGTGTTTGTCGTACGTCCAGGCTGACTTTTCGCCCCTGCACTCCTGCTGCCATCCTGCTGAAGGACAGCTGCCAAGATTGTCCCACCGGTGGCCTTTGCACACGTCACTCTTCTGCCCGAGGCATTTCTGCCTTTTCCCTTAGCTTCACGAACTATCCTCTCTGAATGGATCGGACTCTCCTGTCTGTCATGTACCTTTGAAGACCACATGCCTTTTTCTCATAGGACTTCCTGCTATTTAAGCCAGGATTCTTGTGCAGTTCACGGATTGTCATTCTTTTGCTCTAAACTGCACAGGGGCAGAAGTCATAGCGATTTTTTATCACTGTATCTTCAGCCCTCGTCACAATGGCTAATTATTGAATGGCTTCTGTTTTTCGTAGCTAGATTCAGAAATTAGTTTAACCCTAATCCTCACCCTCATCAGCAGTCACAGCAGATGGTTCACAATGCACTATTTCAGTACGCGGCTTGGGAAATTAACCTCCAAGTGCAATATCAGCTAGCTATTCTAGAGGTGAGAGAAAAGAAAGCCTCACAGTTCAAGTTCAGATGCATGAATTGCACAGATTTTTAATCATAAACAGTGAGAGACAAGAGGAAAGACATTGAGTAGGTTCACACGTATAATAAAGTAGAAGCAGGTAGGAATCCTGAGTTTCCTAAAAATGTCACATCACACCTCTCTCCCCCTGCACCCCTCCCTGACTTCAGTCCTAAACAATGTGATTGCAAGGACCATAACTGTTGGTGAGTGAAGGGCCTCAACAGACTGAAGGTAGCCAACACAATGACCACCCCCCTTAGGATGTTGTAGGGACAGTTCCCTGGCCATAGTGGTCACACATCCCCTGTGCTGCTCAGCAGCCATGGGTTTCTGTGCTTCTTGGGCAGGACACGGCTGGGACCACAATGGCTGTCACTAGTGGGTGGGTGACATAAATAACAACCTAGCACGGTTATACCTTACAACTTGGTCTATTTATTTTTCTCTGTACACGGCACTAGTTTGTTCCACCATATATTGCGTTGATTCTATCCAGCTCTTATATGTCAGGCAGACTGCTAATTTAGGTCTCATCCACAGGAATTGTGTTGATGCTTCACAAGTACTTGTGTCTGTCTCTCTTGTCTGTCTGTCTGTCTCCTCTCCCTCATTCTAACACATCGTATGGATTCTGTTCACATTTTGTAACCTCTTGACTTGCTCTGTGTGTGTGTGTGAGGGATGTGTGTGGTAGTGGGCATTGAACCCAGGGTCTTTGCACTGCACAGTGCTCCCAGCCCTTTTATAATCTTTATTTTCAGACAAGATCTTGCTAAGTGCCAGGCTGAACTTGAATTTTCTGTCCTCCTTCCTCAGTCTCCCAGAATGTTGGGCTGATAAGCGTGGGCCACCATTCATGGCTTTTGACTTGGTTTCAATCTATACTTTACTCTCCCACCTGTGACCCAGTACTAGATCTTGAACCTCGGACTTTTTACTCAGCTATCTTCAAATATAAATAATTCATATATATATATATATATATATATGCATACATATATAATTTTGATCAGGTCTAAGTTGCCAAGGATGGACTCTGCTTTTCCTCCCTCCTGTCTCAGCCTCCTAGAGGGATTACAGGCCTGTGCTACCACACCCATCTACCTCAGACTTAGGAATTTAACCCATCCCACTTGATTTTGTTGATTGCTACAGTAGAACTGATTAATTTCAAATGATAAATACATGGTCATTGCCTAGCACGTGCTAGGCACAGATGAACCCAACAGAGCCCTGTGGCCTCCTACCTAGCAGAGAGACAGCACAAATGATTCCCACAGTTCCATGAAAGGAGCCATGGTGACAAGTGCAGTCAATGCCACCAGCCCCAGATCATGGGTGGGCAGCAGACAGAGTGCCCCAGAGGCAGTGGCAGGTGAGCTAAGGTGTAGAAGGAGCACTACACTGCCCTGAGCGTTCACTAACTCTAATAAATAAACATCAAGCATCAAGGCAAAGTAGATTTGTGTGTGTATGTGTGTGCTGGCCCACTTTTGAGTCATATTCAGCCTATTTTCCATCCGACAGGTTAAGGAACACTAACCTATTCCAGTCCTCCAAATGCGCAAATGTTATGTTTTACACAACAATAAGAAAAAAAAACACACCTATTGGCAAAAGACACTGCAGAACAGCATTTAGGCTTATAAATGGTTCTGACGGGGATCAGCAGCCTATAATTAGAATTTAACAATCCAAGAGAGGAGTAATATGCACCCTGCAGGAGGGATTGGAGTCTTTTTCTTCAGTTCTGCAGGTTTGGTGGGTAGATTGGCCCCCGACTTGCCTCCTACAATAACTGTCCTACTGAGGTAAACATGTCACAAACAAGAACAAGGAGATCACCAATAATATAACACTAATACTATAAACAAAAGAAATGCCACCTTGGGCTCTGATGGAATGAAAGACACAATGTGGACCAACTAACAGAGCTATTTAAGAAACAAATTACTCACGGCCAATCTTCACAGCTCTCCCAAGGCAATTTGCTGGGAACCTTGGTACAAGGAGAAGGTTTTCCTGAAATATGTTTGCCTTTTCTGGGTTGGGCAGTGCGTATAGATGAGAGGCCTTGGACAAAGAAGAAAGTGCCCCTCGCACTACCCCGACACTTATTCTCACTTATTTTCTCCCAAGTGGGGACATTTCTAGGTCATAGGTCACAGTAAGTGGAAAGTCTGTGTGCATGGCCCATCTGTGACACTTGCCCGAAGCCTCGGGCTTTCCCCACATGCCAAAGCCCTCTGAGCACAGCCGTGATTCATTGGTAAAGCAGTTTTTCTGTATTTTCAGGAAGAATGGGCAGATGGATAAAAGGAATGTTAGAGCTGTAATAAATTTTTAGAGATAATCTGGCCCATCCTCTTTTTTTTTTTTTTTTTTTCTCCCGTGGTACTGGGGATTGAATTTAGGACTCTGTGCTTGCCAGGCAAGCACTTGCTTATTTTACTGAGCTATCTCCCTGGCCCATCCGCCTTGTTTTGTAGATGGGAAATAAGTTCCTGGCTAGAAGCCATGAAAGGCTTTGCTGCAATAAAAGTGCAACACACTCTTACACACAAACACAGAAGGAACAGACTTAGAGACCAGGCAAGACGCCTGGCTGCTTTTGTCTGTGAATTCAGACTTGCCGCCCCTTCCATGGATCAACCCATCAGACCAAAGGACAAGAAGCCAGAGGTCCCAGTCAACTTCTGCAGTGCTTGGATGGAGGGAGGGGACAAGGAGCAAGCCCACTGTCTATAATGAGATGGAGGTCTTTGCTACGTTGGATAGGACCTTTGCACCAACTTGCATTGGCCAAAGACAGAAAGTCTTTATTGGATTACTGACCAACCATCATCAAGCTGGCCTCTGTCTTTTGAGACCCTCATAGGAACAAAATAGCTGCCTGACACTCAACTTGCATCATCTTAGGTTTAAATGCTGAAGGAGAGGGCAGATCTCAGGACAGTCACAGCAGGAGTCTCCATGCTTCCAGTCAGTTGTGTGCATAGGCCTCCACCAATCACGGCAGCCAAGGAAAGCAACACTCTGAGGCCTAGACAGTGTCCACTACTGAGTCATTGGTGAGGCCTAGGCAATGTCTACTGCTGAATGTGAAGGGGAAGCCTCCTTTCTGGAAAGACTGAGGTATTTGGAAAGCAGACTGAGTGCTAAATAGTGCAAAGTACAAAGGTAGCTAGGAGTGGTGGTACAGGCCCATAACCCAGCACTTGGGGGGCTGAGGCAGGAGGATTGCCGTGAGTTAAAGGCCAACCAGGGCTACATGGTAAGTTCAGAGCTAGTCTGAACTACATAATGGGGCTCTAACACCAAGCGAGCGAGAGAGAGAGAGAGAGAGAGAGAGTGAGAGAGAGAGAGAGAGAGAGAGAAAGGAAGAAAGAAAGAAAGAAGGAAGAAAGGAATGCAGAGGTCAACCAAAAGTAACACAGGATATTTCTTAGAGGTTAGACTTCCAGGGGCAGCCCTGGTCCTGCGGTTGTCCAGGGACCTGCAGAGGGTCCAGTCTCAGGCAACGAGAAGTGCCTGAGGAATGTGCATTCTCCTCCATGGCCTCCGTCTGTGAGGTCTTCAGTTCAATGTCGAGGCTCTCATTTCTGCAGACCTGTCACCTACTTCCTGCTTCCCTAGACTTGGGGATGCTAGCAAGCCTCAGTTTCCCCGGCTGTGTGATAGGAGTCATGCGGTGAAAATGAACAGAGCTTTGCAAAGTGGAGAATGCTCGCAGAAGCCATGAGGGTGTGGGAGACAGTGGAGAAGGCAAGGTCCTTGGTTTGTGGCCTGGAGGCTCGAGGCCACTAAAGAGGAAGAGCTACCTGAGGCGTGGGTGGGAAGCACAGCTAGAGAGGCCCTGAGCCCTGCATGTGTGCTTCCTTGGGCAGAGACCTTGCCTGAGAAAGATGGGCTCATAGCCTCGCTGTCCATTCATGAGGCAGTGAATCCAGCCAAATGCCCCTGAGGGTATCCTCCATTCATGTGAGACCAGAGTCAAGAATGTCACATGGAGCCCAACAAAGGAAGACAATGGCAACTCCCGGTTGGTCCCATTGTCCAGCTTAATGAGTACTGTAGCGGTGCCACTTGGGGTTGGGGAGTGGCTGAGGTACAACCCAGAGCGCTGGGTGCAGCCATCTCTTATCTTCTGGGAGAGGCTGCAGCTCCTCTGTCCCCTGAAGTCTCTCAGACCTCAGGAGGACCAGCTGCCTCTGCTGAGCAGGGCCGCGCTCCTCTGCTGCGCTGTTCCCGGATGTGGTCCATCCCTGTGCACAGGAACTGGGCCACACGCACAGATCTGCTGCCTTGGCAGCCAGCCAGCCTCCTTCAAATCTGGGGCCTACAGGGATGATCTGTGCAAAACCCCTAAACCTGAAAGTCAGGGGTTAGTTATCTCCTCGGCCTCTCCTGGAGAGCAGGCCCTGAGTTCTGCATGAAAACCAAAGGCCCACAAGCTCAAGAAAATATCTTATTTTCAACTACTCTCTTCAAACATTAAAAAAAAAAAAAAAAAAAAAAAAAAAAAAAAATTCTCCAGAAGCAAAATAATCCTGAGAAAGAAAGAGAGTGAATGCAAAATCCTGGCATAGAAGCAAGAATGAAATCTTGAGAATTCTACCTGTTCCATTGTAGAAGTCACATGGGGCGGGATTTGATGCTTTTGGATAGGGCTACAGCATCTACTCCGGGGTGGCCGTTACGACTTCATCTTGGCAGGTGAGCACACCAGTTGCCGCATCCCCAACACAGGTAAGGGTCTGTGTGAAAAGAGACAGGTGTGCTGTCACAGTCAGAAGTGACTTTGCTCCCATTTCATCCCTCGGCTCTACTCCCTTTTGCACAGGAAGCTTGCGGATGAGGGAGGCTGAGGGTGGAGCCGAAAGTGATAGAGACTGGGCTGGCCCTACTCTGAAGAGCAGACTTTGAAGCCATGAGCCTTGGCAGTTCTGGAAGGGTGGGCGCTGGGGTTCGGTCCCTGCGGTGGGCGTAGTAGGTGAGGGGAGGCCAGGCTACGGGCCGACCTGTGCCTTGGAGCCACTGGAGCCTGACTCTGAGCCTGAAATGAGGAGGGCATCTATTCTGTCACTCTGCAGGTCCAGCATGGCTCCCCCATGTACTTTTGACAAATTAAGAATGAAGGCAAGTGCGTATCCTGCACTGAGCTTCACACCTGCAAGAGCGCAGCATCCCACCCTCCCCGTTTCCCAAGGGAGCAATGTCCAGTCTGTTCCACATGCTCCCTCTGGTGACAGCAAAAAAGACGGTCACATGTGTGGATTTTGCTGAGCTACAGAGGCATCCGGGCCTCCCAGGCATCCAGTGTGAAGCGAGAACAGGAAAAATCCTTTATCCTTTTGGTGGTGAGGCAAAGGGCCAGTGTCCCAACTGCAAGATGACTTCCTGTATAGAATCTCAAAAGTTGGACTTCCTCTGGATGGCTGGCTCCGCCGTTGCGCAAGCGCTTCGTGAGCTGTGCTCCACCGCGATGCGGCATGAGCGTGCTGACGTCCTGGGCTGGCGGCTCCTTGTGCACCGGGATGAGATCCTGGCTGACTCTGGGATGCCTTTGCCTCCATTCCTTCCCAGCACCTGGCCGAGGCTTGCTGACCTGGAGAAACCTTAGGCCTGGAGTAGGTCACAAGGTTGAGCACAGGTGCCTCTAATAGCTGATGCCAGGTGATTAACGGCGTCTGCTTCTTGACTTACCAAGTGCCCTGTGTGCATTTGTAGGTCTTGATAGAATGGGCAGCTCTGATAGCTCGTCTGCCTCTTATAGATTCCTAGCCATGATTACTGCTTCTGTGTTCCAGCTCTGATTTGCAGCCCCAGACTTTATTTTTAATTTTATTTTATTTTTGGCGGAACTGGGCATTGAACTCAAGCCCTTGAGCTTGCCAAGCAAGCGCTCATTCTACTGAGCTATCTCAGACTTTAAAAAGTCAATGCTTGCGGTTTGGGGAAATGGCCCGCAGCTGCTGGGTGGGTGGCTTGGAGCAACTTTGAGGAAGAAAGGGAGGTGAGCTGCAGGCGTAGCAGCCCAACAGGCTCGCGTCTACACAACGGTGCACCTGACACTGGAGAAGGCTCAAGAGGTCAGAGGCTGTGTCGCGAGCGGCACGAGAGGCGCTAGCACTCGCCTCAAGTTGCAGCATGACTCTGGCTCAGGTCCAGATATCTGTCTGAGCTCTGGTTCTAGATCTGTATAAAAACCTCCATGGTCAGGACGCTTCTTTCTAGGGATTCTTTTGCAGATCCAATGTTCTCCCTAATGCACACACATATATTTAAATGGCTGGTGGCTTAAGTGGTCTGAGGGTATTTGTTACCACTTTCAGTGAAAGAAATAATTTAGAGATCGGTCTGCGCCACAGGGAGCCCATTGCCTGGACACTACTGCCCCCTTGTGGCACCTTGTCTAAATATGCAGGGCGTTGACATGAAGTTCAATGAGTTATAAAGTTGAACAATGTCCCTAAAGCTTTACACCTTCCCAGAAGGGACACAAGTCCATAACTAGATCAGATGACTTAGCCGCTTACCTCCTTAATTCTTTGTCCTTCCCCTAAATACAGCTACTTGGAGGCAATCTTTAAGTGGATTTGTAGCCTGATTATCTAAACCCACATGCAAATTAACTCAAAATTTCCAGCCTCTGAGACCTTGGGCTAATCCTGTGCCCTAGTACATTCATGAAAGGAGAAATGATGCTAATTCCCGGGGAAATTTGCGTGGGCTAAACATGCTATTTCTATGAATGAAATCTTTTTGCACTGAGACAAAATTTGCATGTTATAAAATCAATCACTTTTGAGTGAATATTCACAATGTTAGGTAAGCCATCACTTTGACTCCCTTCAAAACATTTTCTTCATCCCAGAAGAAGGGCTGGTACCCACTACCTAATTTGTTTCCATTCTCAGTTTTGCCTGTCTCTTGGTAACTGTTCATTTGCTCTTTTTTTTTTTTTAATTTTAGAAAAGGTTCTACAGGGTGTTCAGGGTCTCACTATTAGATCAGACTCATAATGATCTGCCTGTTTACAGCCTCCCAAGAGTTGGGATTACAGGGGTGCACCACTGTGCCCAGTTTCAATTGATGTCTCATTTCAGGGGGGCGGGCAGCAGGCATGTGGATTGAAACCCTGGTCCCTGCGACTGCTTGCAGGTGCTTTGGCCAGCCTTTGATTTCCTTTATTTTTTCATTAAATTTATTGGTACATTTTAGGTATGCATCTTGTTCACGTTCATCATAGGGAACTTTTCCTCCATTCCCTTCCTAGTGTAGTTTGTATCTAAATGTCCACCCAAAGCCTCAGGTATTCATAGGGATTTTCTTTTAAGTGGCTGAATCCAGAGTGTGTGATTGATTCACAGTGCAATACTTAAGAGTACTGGGATTAAGAGTGGATTATTGCTGGATCAGTCCACTTTGAATTAGCTTTGCTGCCAGGCATGGTGACACAGGCCTGTAATCCCAGCACTTGGGAGGCTGAGGCAGGAGGATTAGTGCAAGTTCTAGACCAGCCTAAGCTACAAAAGTGAGCTCAAGGCCAGCTTGAACTGCATAGCAAGGCCCTGTCTCAAAAAGACTAAATAAATAAATAAATAAATAAATAAATAAATAAATAAATAAATAATAAACTGGTGTTGGCTTTGCCCTAATCCCTAATATAAAGGACAGAAGATGCTTGTCTTGCGCTCTTTCATTTTTGGTGCCTCCCACCTCCACAAACCCTTGTCTCTCTGCCAAATGCCACGCTGCCTTGGAGCCAGTCAGTTATGGACTGAAGCATCTATATGCTTTGAGCTGTATAAACTTTACTCCTGTAACTTTGGGCATCAGGTATTTTGTCTCAGCGATGAGAAAAATGACTTAAGACACCTCGCCACCCTTAAACCCTTCTTCCCTTCCTTATTTACAAAAGCTTTGTTTCCATTTTTCCCTGTTTTCTCATTTTTAAATTTTCCCTTCTTTTCTTTCCCCCTAGCTCCTTTCCCCATTTGAACATTTGCTTCCTATTTCATAATACCTATCACACATTTTGGTCCTTCTGTACATTTTAGTTTTTCGCATCAGAGAAACAATGCAGTATTTACATGTATGTGTCCAATTTGTTTCACTTAGAGTATGAACTCAAGGCTCGCCATTTAGCCAAAAATGTCTCAATTTTATCCTTCATCACAACAGAATAGTGCTGCATTGCATATTTTTAAAAACCCACATCTTCTTGATCCATTCACGAGTTAGCAGGCATTTGGCTATTTCCAAGATTTAGCTATTACAAAATGTGCCACTATAAACATGGGTGTAGACGTCACCATGGCATGATGTATTTAATTCTTTCAGGAATGGAACCTCTAGTTTTAGATTTTTGAGGAGTCACTACACTGTTTTCTACACTAGTTGTACCAGTCTGCACTCCCACCAACAGTGGAAAAGTGCTTCTTTTTTCTCCATACCTGCCATTCTTTGCTATTGATTGACTTCTTGATAATAGCATTTCTTTCTTAGGTGATATGAAAATTGATAAATGTAGTATACCATATTAACAGAGCCAAGGATAAAAACCATATGATCATCTCAATAGAAGCAGAAAAGTAGTCTAACAAAGTCCGACACCCATTCATGATGAAACCTTACAGAAAAGCAGCATAGGTGGTCTTGATATCAACCTGGTAAGCCATCTTCGACCAAACAGCAGCCAACACCATACTAAATGGACAGAAACTGAAAACTTTTACTTTAGAATCAGCAATAAGGCAAGAATGTCCACTGTCTCCCCTCTTATTCAGTGCAGTTTTGGAAACATTAGCCAGAGCAACTAGACAAGAGAAAATAATAAAAGGAACGAGAGCAGGAAAGGAAGAAGTTAAATTATCATTATTTGTGGATGACAAGATATTCTAGGGCCCGGCGGGATGGCTCAGAGGTCTAAAGAGCCTGCTTGGGAAAGCTTGGGCAGCTTCAGGGACCGCGGTTTGATCCCCGGCACCACATGCTGCACCAGCCCTGCCCTCAGGGCGGGCTGAGCTGGCCATAAAAATGAGTGAATAAACAAACAAAGGTTCTGAAACAAGAAAAAAATAAATAAAATAAAAAAGTATTTATTTTTGTCTTTTTGAGACAGGGTCTTGCTATGCAGTTGAGGCTGGCCTTGAGCTCACTTTTGTAGCCCAGGCTGGTCTTGGACTCGCACCGATCCTCCTGCCTCAGCCTCCCAGAGTGCTGGGATTACAGGCGTGAGCCACCACGCCCGGCTAAAAAATTATTTTAAAAAAAGATATTCTAAATAGAAGACCCCAAAAACTCCATGAAAATACTTCTAGGTTTAATAACCAAATTCGGTAGCATAACATGATATAGTAGCATCCAAAAATAGAAAAAAAAAAAAAAAAAAGGAAATAAGAATAAATCTAACAAATGAAATGAAAGATCTGTATGTTGAAAATTACAGTACTTTGGAAAAGGAAATTGAAGAGGGTATCAGAAAACGGAAAGTTATCCCTTGCTCATGGGTAGGAAGAACCAATATAGTAAAGATGGCCAGGCTCCCAAAATTGTTATACAGCTTTGATGCAGTCCTGATCAAAATTCTAACAGCCTATCTCACAGAGTTAAAGAAAACAATCCTAAAGTTCATTTGGAATGAGAAGAGACCTAGAATAGCAAGAACTATTCTAGGCAACAAAAGTAAGGCACCGGGCATCAGAATCCCTGACTTGAAGTTATACTACAAAGCTACTGTGAGAAAGCAGTATGGCTTTATCACAGACCAAACCAATAAAACAGGATCAATGGAACAAATTAGAAGATGTAAAAAACTCCAGACATAGCCACCTTATCTTTGACAAAGAAGGCCAACATCATCACTGGAAGAAATATAATCTCTTTAATAAATGGTGCTGGAAGGATTGCTGAAGATTAAAACTAGACCCATATCTTTTTTTTTTTTTAAACAAGTTTTGTTTATTCACTCATATTTGTTTATTCAGTCATTTTTATGGCCGGCTGAGCCCACCCCGAGGGCAGGGCTGGTGCAGCATGTGGTGCCGGGGATCGAACCGCGGTCCCTGAAGCCGCCCAAGCTTTCCCAAGCAAGCGCTTTAGACCACTGAGCCATCCCGCCGGGCCCCTAGACCCATATCTTTCACTATGTGCTAAACTAAAATTGAAATGGTGCAAAGATCTAAATATAAAAACAAGACTGGACATGGTGGCACAAGCCTGTAATCCCAATGCCTGGGAGGCTGAAAACAGGAGGATCACTATGAGTCCAATCTATATAATGAGACCCTGTAGGCCTTGTAGTAAATATATTTTTTGTTTGTTTGTTTGTTTTTGTGGGACCGGGGTTCAAACTCACGACCTTGCACTTGCCCAGCAGGCACTTGTGCCTCGGAGCCATCTCCCCAGCTCCCAATAGTAAATATATTTTTTAAAAGTCCAAAAAAAAAAAAAAAATGGTGCAATATGAAAACAGAAAATTAAATCTGCTGGAAGATAGAATAGGTAGAACTCTTGAGCACAGTGGCCTAGGCAAAGACTTTAAGAACAAAACTCGAAGCACACAGGAACTATCACAAAGAATCAATGACTGGGATCTCATCACTGCTAGATTTTTTGGCACAGTAGAGAGGCAGAAAAAGGAAAGAGAAGCCTTTACTGAGTGCACAGAGAGGACAGAGGCGAGTGGCAGGGATCCTCTGACCTGAGACAAAGGGACCTGGGTCAGATGGACTTTTGCTAGGGGCAGAGTGTGTGTTTGTGTGTGTTTAACCTTAGTGACACAGAAGGAGCTGACTGGAGCTTTTTCTTTTCACACAAGGGGAGGCTGTATTCAGGGCTGAGGGGAGAAGACAGGAGAAGTGGTCACTGGGAAGATAAGCTCTTGTTCTGCGGCTTCAGCCATGTTTGACCACCACCATAATGATTTGCCAATTTGTATTCATGCAGGAACCTAGCAATCTTATTAAAATGCTTTTGTACAGCAAAAGAGACAACTGAATGAGTAAAGAGGCAATCTATAGTGTGGGCAAATATTTTTGCCAGGTGCTCCTCAGACAAAGGAGAACCATCTAGAATATAGAAGAACTGAAACAAAGCCGGTCTGCCAAATTTGAAGACCCAATCCAAAACTGAGCATTTGAAGTGAATAGAACTTTCTCAGAGAGGTAAGTAGAAATTCATAAAAATATTTATGAATAAATTTTATAAATATATGAAAAATATTCAACATCACTGGTCATTCGAGAAATGCAAATTTAGAGTAATTTGCTTTTTTATCTCTATGAATTTGATTATTTGGGATATTTAATAAAAATGAAATGACATAATAGTCGTTCTTTTTTTAAAATCTGGCTTCTTCTACTTAGCACGAAGCTTTTTAGATGGCTACTTCTATGTCGTGTGCACCAGTACTTTTATTCGTATTTACAGCTGAATGACATTCACTGAATTATTCAGCTTTGCATTACTCCAGTGAGACACCAGCTGAAATGCCCCCTAAGTCATACACCAAAATGCGTTGCTGTTTCCTCAGCTCTGGAGGCTCCAGTCTGCGACCAAGTGGCCCCATGGCTCTGGGCCTCCAGTGAGGGTGCTGGGTAGCAGTGATGGTGGAACACATCGATCATATCACAGCAGGGCAGCAGAGAAGGAGGCCCTGGGGTCCCGTGGGCCCCTTGATCTAAGGATTTTCTGTGTGCTCCACTTCTTATAAGTTCACAGCACCACCCAATACTGCTGGCTCAGGGGCAGACCTATAGCACCTAGACCTTTGGGGTCCCTCACCCGAACCACGTGTCCTCTGTATGCAGAACACATTTTGTTGATCCATTCATCCCTCTTGGGCCTTGTGGACAAAGTCATTACATTTAGAAAAGTATTTGAGGACTGGTTTTGAATTCTTCCAGGTCCAGTGGCAATTCTGCTTAACTTTTTGGCTGAGCAAATTCTTTAGAATGCTTTCTTAGGCTTGTTAGTATTCTTAGGAAGAGGAGACAGGATCCACCAATTCCTGACCCCTCCTTGTTCATTCTTCACACCTATCTCAGGGTTTTCAGTTCACTGATTTGGCTTTACTTCAGGTAGGGGAACTGCAGTGGGCTTCCATGTCTGAAGCGACCAGCTTGCAGAAAACGTTCTGGTGGCATATGACGAGCCCAGGAGGCCAAGCTGCCCACGCAAACGCATCGGAAATCTGTTCTAGCATAATATCTGGTGCCATTTCATTGGGCAAATTAAATCACACGAGCAAGTGGAACTTTAATGAAAAGAGATGTGAATCCACCCTGGCCAAGTCACGTGGTGAAGGGTGTGGAGACTCTGCCCTACTCCAAGCAAGAAACACAGTGCTGGGCACACTCGTCCTCCCCGCCCTGGATGCCTCCTAGCAGTTAATTAACATACTTTGTGTACCTTTTCTCGGTCATGTATACAGTTTATCAGAGACGCTCAGGGGCTTGATATGAAGGTGTTCGCCCTGTGGGATAATTTCAGAGAACTTCCTAGCTGCAGAACTAGGCAGCCAGGCAGCTGGCCTGCAGGAGACGCCTTTGGGGAGGCTGGGCCCTTTCTCACTTAGTGGAAGCCTCCAGGATCCTTCAACTTTAGCCTCTTAAGTAGTGTGGATCAGCACATGGCATAAATTATTCATCTCCAAGGCACAGATTCAGAAGTGGCTAACTGGCTGGAAAATTCCCCAGCAGAGTATGTTCAAACCTCTGCTTACCTGCTGAGAATGGCTAGGCCTCTCCAACAAACATTAAAATAGTTACAACTCAGGCAGTGGGAAAGAAGGACTCTAAGTTGTGCAGAGGTTGCCCTGTCAATCTACATCACCTTTTCTAATAAGACTACCTGGCCAATAAGCCTCACCTGCAGGGTCAGAGAAAGTTGCTCCAGCAGGGGGTGTGCTGAGCAGGAGGCCGCTCTGATGTGATCTCAGGGCTGTCCTCGGACCTAGCCTCTGCTAAGAAAGTCGTTCTCTACTGATCCAATGGGACATTAGACATCTACCCGTGTCTAAAACTGATTCTGAAACCTTTCTGAGATGACTTTCTGAATGCCAAAATGTTGAATGAAATTAACATTCATGAACCGCCTCTGGTGTGCTCCATTCTCACACGCCCACTTCAGAAACCTGCTTCTCTGTGGTACTCCCTATCTGGGTAATTCCAGTTGTTTTGGTCTCTACAAACTTTCTGCTCCTCTTCCTCAAACCTGCACTGTGGTTTGGATCAGAAATGGCCCCTAAGAGCCAGGTGTGGTAGTGCAACGCTGTAATCCCAGAGCTCCTGCAGGCTGAGGACAGAGGATTACAAAGTCAAGCTAGCCTGAGCAATTTTGCAAATTAGTGAGGATCTGTCTCAGAATGATAATAGACTGGGGGATATATCTCAGTGTGAAGGCCCTGAGTTCAAGTCCCCACAGAGAGAGAGAGAGAGAGAGAGAGAGAGAGAGAGAGAGAGAGAGAGAGAAAAGAAGAAAGGAAAAGAAAAGAAAAGAAAAGAAAAAAAAGAAGAGAAAAGAAAATCCCCAAAGGTTTCTATATTCATAGGCAGGGCATTCAGCAGGTTATTGGATCTGGGGTGGGGGGGTCCTACATTTGCCAAGGCTCTGGATGCTGGAAACGCTGAAGCCCTGAAGGCTGAGAGCAGTGCAGCCTGAGGCTTCCCCTCCCTCAGGGATGCTGTTCTTGGTTACTTGCTGTCCATTTTCCTTTACAACTTGTCTTTTGGTGGGAGCGGTGTAAAGGTAAATCTGTTCCATGTTACTCCATCCTAACTGGGTGACTGGACTGGCTGTCTTTGAATTCATTAGTTCTTTCTTCTGTTGTGTTCATTCTTCACTCAAACTCCTTCAGAGTTGGTTTTCTTTTATATATAGGCTTCATTGTTTGTGGAGCAGTTGTAGGCTTGCAGTAAGGCTCTGGAGAAAGTTTGGGGCTCCCCTTCACACCTTCTCCAAACTTCCCC
This sequence comes from Myocastor coypus, assembly GCA_004027025.1. Classification (NCBI taxonomy): domain Eukaryota; kingdom Metazoa; phylum Chordata; class Mammalia; order Rodentia; family Myocastoridae; genus Myocastor; species Myocastor coypus. The sequence goes on along the minus strand of PVJA010002793.1, from coordinate 72,567 downwards.
ACTGTCTACATCCCACACCCAAGCATACATTTGCAACATCGAACCTACACCAGTGTGTCACTGTCAGTCAAAGTTCACCCTTACGTCAGGGCTCACCCTCAGTCGTGCAGTCTACGGGCTTGGACACCTGTGCACTGATCTGTAGCCGTGATTATGGAGCAGTACAAGATGGCTTCATTAAAGATCACTGATGTTCTGCCTACTGGTCCCTCCCTGCCCAAATTAACCTTGGGAACCACTGGCCTTTTTACTGTCTGCGTAGTCTTGCCTTTCCCAGGATACTGTGTAGTTGGAATCATGCTGTGTATAACCAAGGCTTCTGTCATTTGGTCTTGTCTTTTCATGGCATCACAGTTCTTTTTTATTTCCTATTTTTCATAGTTCTTTTTTTAATAATAAATGCTATTCCATTGTTGGAATGTGCCATAGTTTGTCCATCCATTCACCTACTGAAGGGAATTCTGGTTGCTTCTGATGGGTTTTTTCAGGCGCCCAACACAGCAGAGAAGCAGGCAGAAGGAAAAAGGGAAAGGGGCTTTATTATCTTTGAGGACAAGGAGAGGATGTGGGGTAGATAAGGAATGCTCTGGATTGAAACAAAGGGAGACAGATTGAGGCTTTTACAGCCTTTTGTCAGGGGTGCAGTATGAGGTGGATCTTTAGATAGATACACCTAAGGAGCCCATTGGGGAGTCTTCCCTGAGGTGGTGGGAAGGGTAAAAGGAAATTGCCCACTGGGCTAAGTTGGAGAAGAAGGGGGAGCTGGTCTTGGGAAGATGAGCTTGTGTTTTAAGGGCATCAGCCCTATCAGCTGGGCAAGTGCAAGATCGTGCGTTCGAACCCCGGTTCCACCAAAAAAAAAAAAAAAAAAAAGAAGAAGAAGAAGAAAAAAAACATCCCTTGGGGCTTGTGTGGACTGGTAGCTTGGGCCAAGGATTAAGTAGCAGGGAAGTTTGCAGTTGTTATGGTAGTTGCTCTACCTAGGAGCTTCCTGGTCTTGAGATTTTCTTTTTTTGTCTTTGTCTTTCTAATTGTTTGAGTTTAGCTGCTTTTGCCTTTTTAATTCCTTTGAGTCTAGCTGCCTTTGTCCTTCTAATTGCTGGAGTCTGCAGAGGCCAAAATTACTTATTAATTTTTAATAAAACCAATGAGGGCTTTATCCTATCTTTTTCTATCTACAGTGTGTCCCAGTCCCTGTTTTTAAAAAAGTATATATATATATATATATGTATTTAATTTATGTATTTGTTATAGAGTCTCACTACATAGCTCAGACTTGTAGTGATCTTCCTGTTTTCAGCCTCTGCAGTGCTGGGATTACAGGCATGCGCCACCATGCCCAGAATCAGTCGCAGGCTCATCACACCTGGGGCTGGGGCTGGTATGGTGTGTCAGATGGGGCACTGAATCCTGGTCCCTGCGTTTGTAGAAGCAGGCCCTTAGTCCACTGAGCTAGCTCGCTGGCCCCATATATTTCCATTTTTAAGAAACTGCTGAACATGTGTAAATATCGTATAGTCTCCCTAATATAAGAACTCTAAATTTTTTTCTTTCCTTACCAATATCAATTGGAAGATGTGTCATGCCTACACCTTGTACTCTGTATAACTATTATGAGGATAATATGCAGTGTGTCAACTGTTAAAAAAAAAAAGTAATGTTTATTGAAAGTGTTAATGTTTAATTGTTTGATCAATCTTATATACCTATATCTATTAATCTGAACTGATCCGATGATGAAAATATGTAATACAACCATTGTTACATTTAAAATAAATAAATATATTTTTAAATTTTATTTATTTATTTTTTTCTTGTTTCAGAACCTTTGTTTGTTTATTCACTCATTTTTATGGCCGACTCAGCCTACCCCGAGGGCAGGGCTGGCACAGCATGTGGTGCCGGGGATTGATCCACCGTCCGTAAAGCCGCCCAAGCTTTCCCAAGCAGGCGCTTTAGACCACTGAGCCATCCCGCCAGGCCCCCAAATAAATAAATATTTTGAATTAAAAAAAAAAGAAAAAGAAATGTGGAAATGACAAAAAAAGAAGAAAAAAAAACAAACAAAACAAAACAAAACAAAAAAAAACCAAACTGCTGAGCTGGCCAAACAGCTCAGCTTGAAGTCCAGACAAGCAGGCTCAGGGGCCTTGCCTCAGGGGCCTGGATTCCATTCCTGGGCGGGCCATACTGGCCCCGCCCCCTGAGCTCCCTGAGAGGGCGATTGAGAGTGGGCGTGGTGGCAAGGGCCTGTAATCCCAGCTCTTGCGAGGCTGTAAACAGGCAGATCCGATTTAGTAGTGTGAACACCCTGTAGACCCTTCCTTAGAAAACGAAAAAACCCCTGCCAAACATGCTTACGCACTGCAGAGAGTGCTTCTTGTCCCATGCTTGTAGGGTTTTGCATCTTAGCCATGCTGAGAGGTGCAAAAGGATGCCTGGTTATTTCCCTTTGGAATTGTTTCACATGCTTATTTTTTGCCTATATTTCTTCTTTGATGAGGAATCTCTCTAGGGCTTCTGCCTGTTTGAAAATTGAGCCATTTCTTCTTGTTGAGTTTTTTTTTTTTTTTTGTGACCGGCTCAGCCTGCCCCGAGGACAGGGCTGGTGCAGCATGTGGTGCCGGGGATCGAACCGCGGTCCCTGAAGCCGCCCAAGCTTTCCTAAGCAGGTGCTTTAGACCACTGAGCCATCCTGCTGGGCCCTCTTGTTGAGTATTATGTGTTCTCTATGTACTTTAGACAACAGTTCCTTTATCAACAATGGCTTTTGCATATATATTTGCTCTTAGTCATGGTTTGTCTTTTCATACTATTCTAGATAACTAAGTTATTTAGAAATGTTATAGACAGCCAGACAGGGCTGGGCCTCCAGAAGTCAATGCAGAAGACAGAGGTGGGTGGAAGTATGGGAGGCTCAGTCATGGGTTGAAGTCAGGCCTCAGGACCAAGAGAAATGCTCATACCTATGTACTTTCCCTAGGGTTGGTCAACAGCAATTGGTACTCTATATAGAAGTCAGTAGGTACCTTGGGGAAGTGACCAAGACTCCCTAGTTCATTTCTTCCTAGAAAATCCTTGTTTCACCCACGTATGTTTGCTATGTGACTTGACTTCCCAGCTGATCCCCACTTAACCAATATTACCTAAGTGACTATCCTGGTTGCACTCTTATTGGCTCACCATAGTTTTGTCCCATCTCACACTGACCTTGTGACTTTCCATTGGATCCATATTACCTAAGTGACTACATTTGTAATCTTATTAGTTGATTATAGTTTTTTTTAAAGAATTTTTTATTTCATTTATTTATTTTTTTCTTGTTTCAGAACTTTTGTTTGTTTATTTATTTATTTATTTTTATGGCCGGCTCAACCTGCCCAGAGGGCAGGGCTGATGCAGCGTGTGATGCTGAGGATTGAACCGCGGTCCCTGCAGCTGCCTAAGCTTTCCTAAGCAGGTGCTTGAGACCACTGAGCCATCCTGCTGGCCCAGTTCATTATAGTTTTATCCCAGGTTGGACTCACCTCACTTGTGGCTTTACTTAGTAAACAGCCTTGAGAAGTGGGGCTGGTGGGTGAACCAGTTTCTGGGCCCCCTTATGTCCCTCTCAGATGGAAGTTTGCTTTCTCTCAATAAATTCTTCCTACTCTTTTTTTTTAAAATTTTATTTGTTTTTTTCTTGTTTCAGAGCCTTTGTTTGTTTATTCACTCATTTTTATGGCTGGCTCAGCCCGCCCCAAGGGTAGGGCTGGCCCAGCATGTGGTGCCGGGGATCGAAACGCAGTCCCTGAAGCCGCCCAAGCCTTCCCATGCAGGCGCTTTAGACCACTGAGCCATCCCGCCAGGCCCATTCTTCCTACTCTTAATCTCCATTTTTCCTAGAATTGATGCCTCAGTTTTAGAGAACACAAATTTTGCATTTTAGACATCTAGTAGGTTGAGAGTTGTATTTCCCTTATGTTATTTCAGTTATTTGGCAGTCATAGATTGTATGCCATCTATTAATACTCTTGATCATTAATTCTGAAGTCCATAGTATCCATTTGATTCTCTTTTATAGACTTATTCTATTGAAATTGCACATTCTTTTGTTCCCTTTCTTTCTTTCTTCCTTCCTTCCTTCCTTCCTTCCTTCCTTCCTTCCTTCCTTTTGGTGGCCCACTCACACTGCCCTAGGGCCGGGGCTGGCATAGCATGTGGAACTGGGGATCAAACTGTAGTCCCTATGCTTGCCTAAGTGTGCCTAAGCAGTCACTTTAAACCACTGAGCTATCTCACTGGCCCCTCATTTCTTTTCTTGATTTTTTTCTTTTTCTTTCTATTGCATATCACTTATAGCTTGCACTGATGCTCTTTTTGTTTTATTTTACATCGACATATAATTACTTTAAAGCCCTTTCTGCTAACTCTAGTATCTAGCTCATCTGTGAGTATAGTTTCCCTCCCTTGTGACCATTTCATGAGGATCACACTCTCCTGCTTCTTGACCTATCTATTAACTTTTTGTTGTATGCTGGATATGAAGTATAAGAGAACTGCAGCAGCTTCAGATGCCTCCATCAGGTTAGGCCCCTTCTTCCTTTTGCTGTTGGGTCAGAGGAGGTGCTGACCTCTGGGCTGAATCTCCACTCGAGTGGGCAGTTGCTGTTTTACTAAGGGTTGCAATGGTTTGGCTTGAGTATTCCCAAATGCCAGTGAGTTGACGGCTTGGTTCTCAGTGTGGCGCCACTGGAGAGTGGTAGAACCTTTAAGCGTAGGAGATCTTTTCGCCACCAGCAGTGCACCACTCCAGGACACTGTGGGAACCAGCCTTTCCTTTCTGCCTGCCTTGCTCCAGGGCCATGGGGTGAGCACTGTTGCTCCCCGGTACGCTCCTCCCATGATGCACTCAGCGCCTGGCTATAGGTCGGAAGCAACGAGGCAGCCAGCCAGTCATGGAATGGGACCTCAAGCTGTAGATCAAAGAGAACCTTTTCTCTTTGTGCATTGACTATATCAAGTATTTGTTATAACTACAGCAATCTCACACAAAAAATCGTATCATCCTTGTAGTTTTTTAGATCCCCTCTATATTACCTTCCTAGCTTTCCAGTGAGAGGCTAGCATTGTCGTTCTTCTCAGACATAAAAGGCTTTTCCCTTTACAGGAGTCATGGAGCTTAGTCCTTAGTTTCCTTGCATATGAAAACTTGAAATACTGCAAGCATTGTTTGGCAGTGAGAGTGTACATTTGAGATGGAACTCTTCTCTCCAGCAAAAGCTGTCTCCTAAGTATTGGGAGATTTTATCTTCTTTTCGAGATATCCCAGCTTTCCAGCATATCACATGACCTCAAAGCAGGTGCTGGGGAGTGATGTTTCAGGCAATGTCAGACTGTGTACCGTGGTGGTCCCACAAGATCACAGGGACCTGAACATTTCCCATTGCCTAGTATTTTTACTGTTCCTTTCTTTGTTTACATGTGTATTTGCATTGTGCTAGCATTACCCACAGTACTCAGAACAGTGATGCATGGAGTGGGTCTGTGGCCTAGGGGAACAGGCTAGCTCTTGTAGGTTGGCTGGGTGATAGCCTCTACCAATAGCTTATAACAATACCACATGATGTCTGTACAATGACAAAATTTCCCAGTGATGAATTTCCAAGAATGTATCCCTGCAGTTAAGCAAGGTGTGACTATATATCAAGTATCCCATGGGGAAAATTCAGGCTTGCACGTGTTACCCCTGAGTTCACTGTGCTTGCTCCAACGCAACTGCCAGGACAGCTCTTGCTAGTTCCTTTCCCAAGTGAAACTCAGCACAAGCCAAGTTCTTGTCCTCCAGCAAATACTCACCAAATGCTCAATGGAAAGCATGGTGCACATCAATTCCCACTTAGGAAACTTACTTTTGCCTTCTCTTCATGAGGAGGGAAGCCAACATGACTTTAAAAGAGGTTGCAAGTAGCTCAAATCCAAGCAGCAAACAAGCTAGGGACATAAACCCAGGGGGTCTGATGCTGGAATCCAGTATGTAACAGGACAAGAAGCTACACTTGGGGGGCTTTTTGTTTGTTTGTTTTGTTTTTTGGTGGGACTGGGGTTCGAACTCACGAGCTTGCACTTGCCAGACAGGTGCTTGTGCCACGGAGCTATCTTCCCAGCTTCTACCTTGGGGAGCTTTGATGTAGCTGCCTGACAGGAAACAAGCGGGGAGCTGCGCTTGGGGAGCACGGTGCAAGAAAACAAGTAAGTGGCTGGTCAGCTGAAGAAGCAGCGTCTTCTCTGAGATGAGGAAGTGCAGGAACCCGGGGTGAGAGCCCATAGATGGGAAATGCCTCCTTCACGTGGGGTGCTCAGCCTGGGGAGTAGCTCGGTGCTCTGCCCGTGGAGTGCTCATCTTTGCTGTCCCTAGTTAGGCTGCACTGTCTCTGAGGTAGCCAGCTGTGCTTCTTTACTATAATGAACTTCATTTCATCCTTAAGACCAGCCCAGTAGGAGTTCCATGTTACGTGCAGCCAAGAACTCATGCTGGCCAGCGCTACTCATTTCTACAGCTCTCTTAGGTTTATCTTGTTTGTTGGTTTATTGTGTTTGGTTCAGGGTCTCACTACACAGCTTGTACTTGTAGTGATCCTCCAGTTTTCAGCCTCCCCAGCGCTGGGATTATAGAAATGAGCCACCACACCCGCCTATAATCTCGGTGGTGGCCTCAGCAAGCCCGGGGGCGGGGCAGAGCATCATGTGGTGCCAGAGACGCCAGTCCTTGTGCTGGCCTAAGCAGGTTGCTTATTTCGCTGGGCTATCTTGCTGCCCCTATCTTACATTTTAAAAGATGACAGTAGGATTGACGGCCTCTGGGTGACTTTTATCTGGCTACCCAGAAGCAAAAATCTACAAACTGCTTTTGTATCAGAATCACAATGCCACCGTTTTCCTTCACAAGCCTCCTCTCTGAGATGCAAAGAGCATTTGTGTCCTCGAAGTGTGCTCCACTGTGTCTCTAGGCTTTCAGCCATGCTGCAGGCAGACACTGGTTGTTGCTGTTTTTTCTCAGAAGAAAGCTACTTTTTAAAAAAATCTGATACAAGGTCTCGCTACACATCTCAGACTAGTAGTGATCCTCCTGCCTCAGCCTCCCTAGCACTGGGATTACAAGTGGGCACCGCCATGCCCAGTTTCGGTAGCCAGCATGGCAGCACTGCATGTGGTACTGGGGTTCTAACCCTAACCTGTGTCCTTGTGCATGCCAAGCAGGTGCTTAGACTGCGGGGCTATCTCCCCACCCCCCAAACTACTTTTAATTGCAAAAATAAAGCAGTATATCTAAAATAAGATTGTGTTACATAGGTACATTTTTATGATGTTCTTTTTGTAGAAGTGAAGGGTTTTTTTTTGTTGTTTTTTTTTTTTTGCATCTGGGGTCAAGACATATGAGGCCAGGGACTGAACTCGGGTCCTTGTACTTGCTAGGTTAATGCTTATTCCTCTGGGCTATCTCTCTAGGCCTCTAGAAGTGAAGAATTTCATCTGCTGGGTGAAAAGAATATGCTGGCTGAGACAGCATGGGCTGGGTGTGCGTTTCTCCTCTGCATCTGCCATTGCTTGGTGCGTAATGATTTGGATGGAATTGGTCAGGTCTTTGGGGAGGTGGACTTCCAAAAGTTCTCAGTGACACGGCTGGGATCGCCAGTAACCTGACTGTTAGAGTAGCCAATGTCTTCTCGGTAGCTCCCACGAGAAGATGATCTGCCGCCTCGGTGGCTGATGGGCCCTCGCCCTCAGCAAGTCTGCAGGCCCCAGGCCGGGCTGTGGCCTCAGGCCTCCGATGCTGTGCCTTTTCCACTCCCACCCCAGCCTCCTACTGGACTATGTTTATCACTATATTTTTTCTTCCGCTGACCAATTATGCTTGGCTAGAAATTTATCAGCTTCTGTTTCAAGTCAGTAAATGAGTTCAGACAAATCAAAGACCTCAACCCTGCACCACACATAAACTGGCTACTCCGGAATCTTTTAAAAAGTTTTTCACCCTTCAAGGTCAATGAGGACTCAGGACATAAGAGAACCTGTGCTGTAACATCCTATAACTCAGGGGTTTCCCAATTTTTCTGGTCAGGGAGATTATGCGACCTCAGAGGAAAGCGATAAGTGAAGAATAGTGTGCCAACGGAGAGTCACCTGGGGAGAAAAAGTTCTCTCAGGCTTTCACAGAGAGCAAACTAGTCAAGCATTGGCCGTGACTCATCCCGATGGCTGACACTGACAACAGTTCTACAAAGCACTGCACAGGGTTCCAAAGTTTATCCTGAGGAGATTTGACCCTGGAAAGTAGAAATGATGAAAGTTTTGTTAGACGGGTCTTGCTTTAACTTGCCCTTGATCACCCAGCAGAAAAGCTTAGCTATGAGGCATAAAACACAGAGCTAGATTAGTATGAGGAGCTGTAAGAGGCTTAAATCAACAGCCTCCAACATTGCCAGTTTCACCGGCAACCCACTGCAATTACAACTACTTCCTCCTAGCTCAAAGAGAAGAAAACTTTTTCTTCTCTTTCCTTTTCTTTTTTTCTGAACCAATATCAATTAGAAAATTTATCACATCTATACCCTGTGCTCTGTATTTAAAATTTTTTAAACTTTTTATTTTTATTTATTTATTTTTTGTTGTTTCAGAACTTTTGTTTGTTTATTTATTTATTTTTATGGCCGGCTCAGCCTGCCCTGAGGGAAGGGCTGGTGCAGTATGTGGTGCTGGGGATCGAACCGCGGTCCCTGCAGCCACCTAAGCTTTCCTAAGCAGGTGCTTTAGACCACTGAGCCATCCTGCCAGGCCGCAAAGCTCGCAGTTTAAAGAGAGATGACACTCATTAATTATATGCACATAAAAAGTCATTAAACAACTAAGAGCACCAGATGTCTTGAGAGAAAGTAGTTGATAAACTTTTGTTGAAATGGTTATGACAAAGTGCAAGAAGCCATTGTAGCAAAAAAAAAAAAAAAAAAAAAAGTGCTATATCACTCAGAATATCTTTTCAGCTGCCATAATGCTGGTCAAAATAATAAAACGGAGCTAGAATGCTGTTCTGTCACCTCATGGTCTGGTTCTGCCATCACCGCTGATGGTCCGGGGATGGCAGAGTTGCTCTGCTCTAGGCAAAGGGGCTTCCTTCACTGCTCTGCTCTACGACTCCCCACAAGTCATGACCATCATCCTGAGTTCAGCCAGTGGGGAAGAGGGAGGAGAGATACAGGCACAAGCTCTTCCTGCAGGGCTGCACCACAGAGCGTGTTCTTCAGCCTGCTGCGTATCTAAAAGGAGCTGTGGGCCATGTGGCGCACTGGTGCTGGCCTCCTGAACTTCAGGTTTCAGTGCTGCAAGTCCCCTTAAACTCAGTGTCTCCAGTGGCTCATTGCTTCCCTGTGGGAGCAGTTCTGGAATGCGTGCTGCCAGGAATTCTAGCTGAGAACCCCCAGACTTTCCAGTGTTAAAGGGCACCTAGGATCCCACGTTGTCTCTCTTCCTATTGAGACAGTGGATTATTTCCATCACTGAACTCTGAATGATGCATTCAATTCCTCACTTCCTGTGGATCCAATGAGATCGTGCACATGACATTCAACGTGCCTTCAATATATAGTAGTGATGGGAAGTGTCAATAATGGCAACGAATTGCTTATTTGGGACCTATGTTATTGGAATTGGTTCAGGCTACCCACAAGGCCTCTTTTAACCAGCTCGTGACAGAGCCCATCTTTAGCATTTCTGAGGGCAGTTTTAAGACAGTTCAACTGACAAACATCTGATGAGTGCTTATTACTGTATTAACAAGATTAATTAACATGCAGTGACTAATTTGAACTGTAGCTGTGCTATGCCTGTGTCGGGCATGTCACATGATCATATCCAGGAAAGGTTGGGAAATGTAGTTTTTAACTACATCAAGTCATGTGCCTACCTGGTAAGAACCAGTAAGGAATATGGTCATGTGAATAGATGCCAATAAACTGGGTGGGAGGAAAAGTGATTGCAATTTCTGGGTCTTGGTCCTAAAAGCGAAGCTGCACAGCCTTATCTTCTATTTTCTCTTTTCCCACTGGGTTAACTTAGATTTCCCACTTGTTGAAGGTGAGAGCACAACAGTAGATATTTGATTTGAGTCTCAAGTTCAAAGTATGGTCTCAAATGAAAACTTTTTTTCTTTTTTTGTGCAGGCTCAGCCCACGTCGAGGGTGGGGCTGGCATGGCATGTGATGTCGGGGATTGAACCTTGGTCTCCTGCACTGCCTAATCTTGCCTAAGCAGGTGCTTTAGACAGCTGAGTTACCACACTGGCCTATGCAACCTTTTTTGATCTGTTTCTCTCTCTGTCATATATGGGAAGGGCAAGATTCTTATATCCCAAAGTTCTATAATAGTAATAATAATAATAGTAATTAATAATAATAATAATAATAATAATAATAATAATAATAATAAAGTTATCAGGGCTGGGGAGATAGCTCCATGGTACAAGTGCCTGCCTGACAGGTGCAAAGGTTGTGAATTCGAACCCTGGTCTCACACACGCACACACAAAACCCAATCATTACAAGAATAACAGTGGTGTCTTTTGAGGTTATACTGGGATTTAAAGTTCCCACAGGGCTAGTGAGATAGCTCAGCAGACTAAGCATCTGGTTAAGCAAGCTCAGGAACAGAGGCTCAATCCCTGGCACCACATGACTTGCTGGCCATGCCCCCAGGCATGACCGAGTCCCAGCTTAGTCAAGAATGCCTGTAATCCCAGTGTTGGGAGACTTAAAAACTGGAGGATCTCTATGAGTCTGAGCTGTGTAGTGAGGCCATGCACGCATGCACATATGCGCGCACACGCACACACACACAAACACACACACACATACACACACACGTTCCCGAAGCCTTTTATATGGCTTCAGAATTTCTTTATTCTGCCCCCCACCAACTAGAACAACTAACTGCAGGCTGTAAGAAGACAATGCTAAAATAATATTTTATCAGAGCCTGTTGTCATTGTCCTTTAAAAAAAAAGTTCAGGGCAGTGAAGGCTTGGTCGCCTTTGGGCTTTAGGGATCGACTGGAGCATCGTAGCCCTAGCTTTATTGTGGATTCATCTCTGCAGAATCATAACTGGGTGGCGTTATTGGGAGGTGATGAAAACAGGATGCGGAGCTCAAAGAGAATAGATGGTGGGGGTGACTAGTCTGGTCCTGGACCCTTCCCCTCCCCCCCCCTGCAATGCCCCCTCCTGGTCGTTCTGAACTGCACAAGCAGCTTTCCTCTGCCCTTGTCCCTCTGCCACGATGGCTCTGTCTGGCCACAGATCTACAAGTCGTAGAACCAGATGACCACAGACTCTGAAACTGTAGCCCAACACAAACATTTCCTGCTTTAAATTACCTGGCATCAAGTATTTTGTCACAGTGCCAGAAGGCGGACACGGAACACTTGTTGTAGCCTCAGAGATGTGTGCCTCTGTCAGTAATGGTGGTGAGTGCAGTAGCAGGCTCACGGTGCTTTACCTGCCAGGTACAATATGGCTATGGCAAAATTCTCAATTGAAAGTGATCAAAAGTGATGAATTAAAGAAACGGATTTCCCTCTGTTCCTTTCCTTTGAATTAGAGCAGAGACTTGACCCAAGAATTTCTGTTTTTAACATGTTTGTAGCCAAGGTTCATCTGTTGATTGGCCCAGGTGCACACTTGGGGCACTGCTGCCCTGAGATGAGGTGGAGTGCAGAGACGGACAGATCCAGGGCACTTAATGTGCAGATGGAGCTCAGTTGCCCAACAGCAGGGCTGTCTTCCTTCTAGAGGGAAGAGACCAACCAAGTCCCACCTCTGTTATCTGCAGTAGTTAATTTTATGCATCAGTTTGATGGGGGCCACAGGACGCCCAAAGAACCGGCACAAGATTATTTCTAGGGGTGTCTGTGTGTGTTGGAGGAGGGTGAATGTTCCAGAACAGAGTTCCACTTTAACCCTTTATCTTAGTTACTTTTTACTCGTTGCTGGGACAAATACCCAACACTCAAAATGAAGGAAGGAAAGGTTTATTTAGCTCACAGTTAGTGGAGGTTTCAGTCCATATTCGCCTGGCCCAAGGCTGAGTGGAACAGGGCAGAGAGCATCCAGGTCACGGTGGCAGAACAGCAACAAAATGGTGACAGAGGCAGCCAACCAAACAGGGCAGCAGAGCAACAGCATGAGTCTGTCTCTCTGTCTCTATATTATATCAGCTTCTCTGCCTTAGCCTATCTGCCTCAGGCCACACCTATAATTCCCAGCAGTATTCAGGCCCATAATATCATCAGTACTAAAACAAATAATCCTAGTGACTCATGAGTCCAGTCTCAATCTATAGAAGTCCCTGTTCCATGATTGTATGAGGCTTTGCGGGGACAACTCCACATAAACCATGACACCCTTCATGTAATAAAAAAGATCTATTCTCACCAAAGGGGATGTGTAGCGTTCCTTTAAGGGTCAGAACTAGATGGCAAGGTGGAGGAAGGGAGAATTTGCTCTCTGTTCTTCAGGGGTCACCCACATTCTTCTGCAAGAGCATGCTGGGATAGCTGATCTCCGGGATTCTGGGTCTGCAGACTTACACCAGTGACCCTCAGTTTCTCTGAGCTTCAGACTCCTGGCTTCCGTGGGTCTCCGGTTGGAAGATGGTGTATTGTGGGCTGCCCATCCTAAAATCAAGTGGGCCAATTGACAGATCAAGTCTTCGATATATCTATGTCTGTCAAATAGGTCCTGCTTCTCCACAGAACCTTAACTACTACACCACTGTGTGCATAGTTTGGCCCTCTTTGCTGAAGTAAGTCCCCTACCCCCATCCACTAAGTGGGTGGTGATCTAGGTAGGGAATGCAAATCCAGTCAGAACTCAGTCCCTGGCCACCTCTAGTTTTACTGAAGTGTCTCTGTGGTTTGGGCCTGAAAGCCCAGATTTTATGAAAGGATCTTTTTGTTCCTGTATCCCTGACAAAGCAGGCGCAGGTCATCTTCCCAGGGCATAGCTCTCAGGCACAGGTAGAGACGTGGATGTGGTGTCTGTGTGGGTGGGGTGGCCGCCTCCTCTTTGCCAACGTTCTTGTAGTAAGGCTTTTGCCTTCAAGTCCCACACTCTCCCCCCCCCCATCACTAATTCTGTACAAAACACAGCCGCTTCACTCTAGGAACCTATGCAGGGTGAAAATGTAGGCGGGTTAATTGGCTTATTATATTTAAAAGAATCAATGATTTACTTCGGATGGAGCAGCCCACACCCTGAATGCCTGTCCTCTTTCAAGAGCCATAAAAGGGCTAGGGAGGTAGTTTATTAGTCACTTTTCTGTTACTGGGATAAAATACCTGGCACTGGTGTAAGGGCAAGGTTTCCTTCCAATGGTGTTTCAGAGGACTCGGAGATGGCTGGCTGGCTTCAGGGCTGCAGAGGAAGAGACTCCAGCCACGACAGCCAGAACGCAGAGAGAAAAGGAAGGAGCAGGGAACGAGACTGAATCCTTCGGGGTCACTCTGCCTGGCTAGATAATTTATAGAGACAAGAAATTTATTCTCACAGTTCTGGAGGCTGGCATTCCAAGACCCAGATGCCCACAGGCAGGGGTAGTGAGGAGGTGTTCCTTGTGGCGCCTTCCCACGGCGGTGCCTTCATACATGTTCTCTCCAGAGCCTCTGCCAGGCCACTAATCCTGTGCATGGGGGCTCTGGTTTCGTAACACCCTCAACCACCCCATCTCTTAATTCTCTCACTTTGGGCCTTAGGTTTCATCCTGTGAATTTTCAGAGGGTGTCCACATGGATGACAAGGACTAATTTTTGGCTCTCAGAATAATACTGCCTGCTTTCTCCACTCCCTGTGCAAGTGTGTCCCCCCAGAGTGAGGCAGGTGCCCCGGGAGTGGCATGGAAGCGTGGTTTTGTTTTCCCTAGGCATTGGGATCCCACGTAATCTACCAAATGGTCAGTACCTGAGGGGAAGGAAACGCTGCTGCCGGCTCCTCTTGAGGACCTGGGTCGTGCGCCATCAGGAAGACCTCCCGCCACTGGCCCGCTTGCGGCTGCCCCTGCTCTGCCTCCCGGCACCTGAGAGCCGGTGACCCATGCGCCCACCTGAGCCGCCCCAGCTCCTCGAATCTCTTTCTTCCATCTCTAGAGGCGTAGTCTGTTTGCAGCGCTCCTTGTATTCTCCTCTCTCTACACAGGAGCACGAGCCCATGCATCCACGTCACCGCTCTCCATGGGACAGTGACAGCCTCCCTTACTCTCAAGCCATCAGGCTCCCAGAAGGCCCTGGGGATGGTGGATAACACCCATCTGCTGCCTCATTAGGAGAGGGTTCAGGCTTCCACCTATCTGCTTTTCTCCTTGGGGATTGGGGCTGGCTGACTGTTAGAAAAGCCCTCCCTCTGAGGTGCAGAGGGGCTCAGGCTGCCCTGGAGGGCTGTCTGGTGGGCAAGGCTGGGGGCCCTCGCAGTGCCGGCTTTACTCACAGAAGTCCCGCTTCCGATGGCTTCTCACTCAGCCTTCTGCCACCATCACGAGTAGCTCATCCCAGTGCACTTCAGCTAAGACCAGGCATGGAGGTGTGCACCTGCAATCCCAGGGCTCAAGAGGCTGAAGCAGGAAGATTTCCATGACTCTGAGGCCAGCCTGGGCTACACAGTGAGTTTAAGACCAGCCTGAACTACATATCATCAAATCCTTATCTCAAAAGAGGGAGAAAACAAAGAAAAATATTTAGAAAATCGCAATGGAGTGATTTATAAACTAGGTGCTATAGTTAAGATCCAGAAGGACCCCCAAAGTCCCATGTATTCAGAAGGGGAGCTTTGGGAAGGTGACTGGGTCTTGGGGTGCTATCAGTGGGGTGTTGTGGCTCCCACACCCAGGTGCAGACATGGCGGCCGCATACCTTTGCCCTCTTCCAACCCCAGATCTCTGGTCCCGAGGGGGTCATATCTAAAAACCCAGCAACAGGTCTCCTGAAACACGCCTTATGCCTGCTGCCGTCCAGAAGCCAACTCTCAAGAGAAGGAATGGCCGCTTGTCAGGGAAATCAGCCTAATCCCAAGCAGGAAGCCAGACTACTTTCCTGGGTCAAGGACATGGGTAGAGCCAAGGGTCCCCGCTTGAGTGCCTCTTGGTATCTTCTCCCCCCGTGCTGTCTTTGAATGGACACCAGCACCCAAAAGATAAGGTTACTGAGGGCCAGATGCCCATAGAGGGGTTGGCTTCCATCAGGGAGTCCACTGAGACTAGTGAAAGAGGAGGCAGATGGCAAGGGGACTGGGCAGGAAGATGACAAGGCCCAGCTGTAGCAAGAGTCTGCGCACTGTCTGCTAACCTGCCTCTTCCACATGGGTCCTTGGGGACCAGCACAGCTGTGGAATGACCTTATGAATTCTGTGTGTGTGTGTGTGTGTGTGTGTGTGTGCATGTGTGCAAGGTCTTACTATGCAGCTGTGACTCATAGTGACCCTCCTGTTTCCTGCCTCCCCAGTTGCTGGGATTACAGGCATGTGCCACCACCCCTGTACTCAACCTTATGAATTCCTGACTCTGGAATTTGTCATTCCTGCAGTATGCTTCAAATGTGGGATCCACTGCCCTAGCCCACATGCCAGCCCGATTCGACACTGGGGAATGGCTGGACAACGGAACAGCTGCCTGTGCCAAGGGCTGTCTGCAGGTCGTGCCCCTCCCACCTGGGCATGGAGAGTCCCAATCCTGGAAGTCGGTATTAGAGCTTCTGAGACCCTCTTGGTGCCAAGTTCAGTGGATATTGAGGCAGATACCCAAGAAGTGCATCTTTACTTGTTTACTGGGCAGTAAAACCTGTGAAAGGAAAAGAGAGGAAGAGTCCCTGGTCCCCGTATCTGCAGTTATCGAATGGTTTGGAGCAGCACCTGAGGGTCAAGAAACTGTATTCTGTCCACTGTGAGGCCACAGTGCAGGTGGGGAGGCCACAGGGGCATGAGGAACTGGGGCCAGTAATGAGAGCCACCACAGGATGAAGGCCCTTTGGAAACCTGGCTGTCCTGTGGTCATTCTCACCGCCTACCCAGGGGATCGATGGCCTAGGCCAGCTGCAGGAAGGACAGCTCCAGGCTAAGAACCAAAAACAGGGTTTGGTGCCCGGAAACAGAAACTGTAATGTTAGGAGGAGAAAGGCCGAACAGCATCAAACAATAACCACCCTGTCCTCCTGAAGCCCCTACCGGGCAGCTCTGGAGCTGGCCAGTGGATCAATAGCCATTTGGGGCGATACCAGGGGCGCCACTGTGCCACTTTGATGAAGTGAACACGATGGGTTCCGGCTGCTTCCCGGTCCTTGGGGAAGTGCCTGAGTGTCTACTCAGCGCTGGTGCAGGCCACTCCCACCTCCCTACTCCTGCTGGCTTGGAAGCTCAGCCTCTTTTCCTTCTAGTCCTGTGCGGCTCCTCCTCTGCCCTCAGGCTCCAGGAGATGGAGGACAAAGGGCCTCCCCCGGCCAGCAACTGCTGTCCGGTAGCCCTGGGGAAGCTCCTGCCTGGCCTCTGCTTCCTCAGCTGCCTGGTGACCTACGCGCTGCTGGGTGCTGTGCTGTTCTTGGTGGTTGAGGGCAGCCCGATCCAGAGGGTGGAAGACAATCCCGAGTTCCAGAGGTTCCTGAATGAGCTGTGCAGGGTCCTGAACTGCACCGAGATAGGTAGGTGCCTGCCCAGGGCAGGGCGAGGCTTTGCCCTCCCTGGTGTTTGAGTGTCTGCCAGCTTCCTCCCTGCCTTGGGAGACCCTAGGAAAGCGACTTCTCTGGGCCTCAGTTTTTCTCTTTGGAGCATGGGGAGAACTTCAGCCTCTGAGAAGAACACAGGAAGAGCCTGAGGCCCAGGATGCTCCAGTCCTCTCCTGAGCCTGAGCTCCTGACCCTGCCCCACCTTGCAGACAGGTTCTGGGGCGGGCAGACAGCTGAGCAGAGTGCAGAGAAGAGGTCCCGCAGCTTGCTAGGCTGCTCCTCAGAGTGCGGCTGCCTATCTGACCCCAGGGAGACAGGTGGGCTGGGTGGAATTCAGGGAATCATGCAAGCAGGGTTTGGAGGAGCCAGCAGCCTGCCTGTGAGTCTCCACTCGCTGTTCCCAAGCCTTGGTCTACTGGAAGGCGGGAAGGGCTGTGAGAGGCTTTCAGGAGCAGTGCCCCCCATGCCCGTCCCGCCTGGCTATGTGGCTCCTGTCCTGTAGACAAGGGGACCACACACAGCTCAGGCCTTTGTGGGGAGCAGAGATACGGCCTCTGGAATACAGGAGGCACTTTACAGTTGGCTTTATTGCGGTCTATTTGTATTTAATCAGATGCTTTCATCAAAGGAGTTTTCAAGGATGTATTCAATGGAGCAACAGAAATTGAGCGAGTATGTGAATAAAAGATACAGGACAAACAGGCTGGGAAAGGCCCAGGCAGCTACAGGCCTGGAGAGCTTGGCTCTCCCTCCCTGATGCGGGAAGGCCCAGCCACCAGCTCGCTGTCCTCCCCATCCTGGGCCTTGTCCCGAGCTGATTCTTTCAGAGTTGGCTGCCTCGGTGTGGGTCCAGTGAGGCTGTGTCTCCCTCAGTGGAGGCTGTGCTGGGTCTGCTAGAGGGACAGACACCTGGGAGGTGCCATAGCCTCTGCTAGAAGCCTGGGCACCAGCAAGTTTGGAGAGCTCCAAACCAGGCCACAATTTGCAACTATCCAGGGTGTCTAAGACACACTTTCCAGGGCTCTTCCCAGACCTGCTTCTCTGAAGAGTGCATGCCAGGCTGGAAATCTTCATTTTCCTGGGTGATTTCAATGGACAGACAGCAGGGTATGAGAACACAGAGCTAGTCCAGCTCCATTTCCTACTATCTTTTGTTGAATATTAACAGGATTTTAAAGTACCAGTTAAATAGACCCTAGGCCCAACTCTTTCTACAGCATATCTCATTTAATCTTCCTAAGAACAGTTTGTTCAGTTTGGAAACTGAGACACAAGAAGGTTGAGCAACTTGTCCAAATTTCAGACTGGAAAAGCATTCCCAGGGATTCAACCCCAAGCCTCTGGACTCCAGAGGCTTGGTTCTTTTGCTACCCTGTCCCCCTGTCCTGCCTCCTAGACAGGGAAACTAGAGCAGCCTCTTGTCCACAGCTACAGGGAGAAGCCAGGGTTAGGACTAAGCCTGGAATGGACTCCCAGGCTGGTGCCATTCAGAGGAGTAGGGACTTCCCCTGTGTGCCAGGCAGGGTGCCATCTTTTTTCAACCAGCCCAGGGACTGGCAGGTGCTTCTGGGGTGGCCCGGCCCACTGGCTGCCCACGCTGGCAGATGCATTTGGGAATCTCTCTGGAAAACCAGGGCTCCCAGCTCTGCACTCTCTGCCTGGGGTCAATGTCTTAGAAGCCAAGACTTTCTAGCCCAGAAGAGGCAGCCCTGGGAGCTGGTGCTGGCAAACGGGTATGATCACCACATCAGGTTTAATGCCCACCAGAAGCAGGTATGATTTGCATCTGATTTATGGATTACATTTCCTAAAAGCCACTTTACCTCCTATTCCTGGGCATCCGACAAGGGAAACAGAGAAGTCTTTATCCTCCCCCTCAAAGGTGAAGGGAGTGGAAACTCTCAAAGGGAAGGAAGCACCCAGAGGTGCTGCTTGTAGCAGTTCTGTGGCTGAGCCTGGGGTGCTGGTGGGGCCATGTGTTAGGGTTCTTCTCACGGGGCCTCCTCATCTGCACAGGGAGCAGGGCCAGGAACCGAGCTGCGGAGACCTTTTAAAGCATTGGTGTTGATGTAGGATCCAGGATGCTGAGCTTCCGGTCCTTGGGAGACCTCTTCCCCATGGCCTGGGTGGAACTCTCGCGATGAGCAGAGCTTCCAGTTCACCCTGGCCTCTTTCCCCAGCCTCGAAAGATGAAAAACTGGAAGTGCTGCGACTTCTGGAGAATGTGAAGCTCGAGAGGTGGTTCCAGAAGTGGACCTTCTCGAGCGCGCTGTATTTCTGCTGCACGGTGTTCAGCACGGTGGGTAAGTGGAAGGATAGCTCTTCTGCACCCACTGGCCACGGCCTGCCCGGGAGATGGAGCTGGGTGGAGGGGCGTCTCTAGGCAGGGTGCTCAGACATTCAGCTCATTTAGTGTAAGAAAAGCCTGATCTGATTGCCTACACCATACCAGGCCTCTGGACACAGGTGGACACGGTCCACAGCACGGAATACAGGGGTGAGCTTTGTTCCAGGTCCATCAGCACCTTTGTGTGAGACCCTCCTTCACAGGCACATGAGGTAGGTGTGGGCCAGCTGTGGACCCTTCTCCTGAGTATTTTTTATTTTTATTCATTTATTAGATACAGGGTCTCACTAAATAGTTTAGACTCATAGTAATCCTCCTGTCTCAGCCTCCCCAGGGCTGGGATTACAAGCTGGCACATCATGCCTGTGGCTGAATAGCATGTGGTTCAAGGGATCAAACCCCGGTATTTCTACTAGCCAGGCAGGCGCTTAGGCAGCCGAGCTATCCCCACAGCCACTCCTGCGTGTTCTTATACAAAGTACAGGAAACAGGACGGCCGTGGTTGCAGCCCTTGCGGAGCCCACAGACTCCGGGGCAAGGCAGAAGTGTTCGCAGGCGGCCCATGTCATTTGTGCATGACAGCGACATGCTCAGGGGATCCTAGGAGCAGAGCTGAGGCAGCTGCATGGGGGTGGGGGACCAAGCAGGGAAAACATTTGCAAGACCTTGAGGGTGAGTGACCAGGGTAGGGATGTGCATGTGAAAGGGTACTCTGGGCCCGTGACAGGACAGACCCTGTGGCCTCTCACTGTAGAAAGATGCGCAGCATTTCTGGAGTTCTCCCCTGCACCCCACAGCCATTGTGTCACCAAAAACGTCTCCTGACACTTCCACATGTGCCTGCTTCAGACCACAGACCTGCTGCAGTGGTTGTTAGCATGAGTTTCTCAGGCAGCAGCATCTGTATCTCTGTGGAACTTGCTAGGAATGCAGGTTCCAGGCCCAATTTGGGAGGTTAAACACAAGGGGCACAGCAGTCTGTGTTGTAAACTCTCCACATGATTTGGATGGAAGCTGACGTTTGAGGAAGTACCAGCCCAGGGCCTGGGGTTTCAGCCCGGGCTGCATATTGGAATCACAGCTATGTCTTTTCCAAGTTCCCGTGATTGGATTCTGCTCCTGACCAACCCAGTTGGGACCTGGGCATCAGCATTTTTCAGAGGCCTCTAGGTAATTCTGATGGGAGTCCAGGCTTGAAGTCAGTGATTTAATGGAGCTGCATTACATTGTTGTACAGGAGAATTACAACATCACAGCCCTAATAATTACCCTAGAGAAGGGTGCTGGACAGGCTCCACATGTAATCAATAACTGTGCTTGAAGGGCTCTCTGGTGATGATGCCCTCTGCCCTGCCTCCTGGGGTCACCTGAACACACCTGGCCTTGGTGCCATGAGTTGGATACCAGCCCAGGGTGAGGTGGGCGGGAGCCTTGCCGTTCCCTGCCCGGTCAGCCCCCTTGGAGTGGGACCGAAAATGCTTGACTGTTAAATGGTCCCAGGCTCAGTAAGTGCCGTGGGCTGATTGGCCAGGATGTGCAAATGCATTACAGGTTCATACTTCTCTGAATGCATTACAGGGGCACAGTTCTGCCCTGTGCATTTCAGCTTTCAGTAATTGGGATAATCCATTCTCTTAATAAGAGCTGTGTGTTCTTGGAGACTCGCTTCTTGGGATGTTTTCTGGGATGTCGCATGTCCTGAGTCACAGCACACCCTCCTCGAAGGTGGCAATGGGGCTGTTGGTCTGAAATTCTCCAAATGCACATGTTCCAAGGGCTCCATGTTCCTTGGGTTGGGTATGCCATTAGCAAGGTCTTCCGGGGAGGGTGCGCATCCTGGCCCACCGCGCTCACCATATTTCCTCATTTCTTGTCCACTACATGTAGGTGTCATTGGAGATTGCCAACATTAGGAGTTCAGCTGTGCAGGAAATTTTGACTTTAAATGGTACATTATAAATCCTGCCAGAAGTGCAAGGTCATGAGTTTGAACCCTGGTCCCCCCCCCAAAAAAAAAAAAATTCCTGCCAGAAGTATCAAATACTTAGCTGGGTGCAGTGATGTAGGCTTTTAATCCAAGCACTCTGAGAAGTTGAGGCAGGAGGTCATTCGCAGATTTAAAAATGACCTAAGCAGCTTGGAGATTTGGTGTACCACTGCCCCAAGATAAAAGTTAATTTTTTTTTTTTTAAAGGGCTGGGGACTGGGCTAGGGAGATAGCTGGGCAGTCTAAGAGCCTGCCTGGCAAGCATAGGCTATGGCTTCGATCCCCAGTACCACATGTTGTGCTGGTCCTAGAGCTGTGCTGGCCACCGATACTGGGAGTGGTGTGCACCCTATGATAGCAGAGCAGGGGAAGCTGAGACAGGCGGACTGCTGAGTTTGAGCTGTGTAGTGAGACCCTGTGCCAAAATGTATAAATAAAAGATTTTTTTAAAAAATGAAGAGCTGGGGATGTATAGCTTGGGGTTAATTCTGGTAGCACAAGAAAGAGAGAGAGAGAGAGAGAGAGAGAGAGAGAGAGAGAGAGAGAGAGAGAGAGAGAAAGGAAGGAAGGAAGGAAGGAAAGAATTTGCTAAATAAAAAATCAGTTTAGGGCCAGTGAGGTAGCTCAGTGGACTGAGTGCCTGCTTAGCTAGGTGCAGGGACCAGGGCTCCTTGATGCTCAGCACCGCATGCCATGCAGGCCCTGCTCCTGGGCCCGCTGAGCCGGTGACTGGGACCTGGAGTTGGGGCGCACACCTGTCATCCTCGCGCTGGGGATTCTGAAAATAGTAGGATCACTATGAATCCCAGTTGTAATGAGGCCCTGTACCAAATACATTTAAAAAAAGATTTAAAAAAATCAGTTTAACCCTGACCCCCATCGTAGAGGCTGAGAGGTTACTAGTTAGTACTGGGGAGCCTCTTCTGACTTCCCTAGGGGTGCATGAAAGCTGGGGTGGGAGCTTATTCACTGTCTGGAATACAAGGTGGTGCCCTGTTGGTGCCTGCTATTGCTAACCTTCAGGCTTTTGGCCCAGCGATGCCCACACCAGGCTTGGGCACCGTGCTGACGTCCTGAGCCCAGACTCCCCCTGTGTCCCATGGCCCTGCTCACTAAAGTACAGGAGAAACACAGCCATGCAGGAGAGGGGCAGGCGACCTCTGTCTGCTCTCTTTTGTGCCTCAATCCCACCCGAGGAGCCTAGCACAAACAGGTGCACAATAATTGCATGCACTCAGCTTTTAGTGAGGTGCTGGACACCGTTCTAGCCACAGCGAAGGATGCGTAGGCGCAACGTGGACCACGCCCTCCACGCAGATGGTGAGACGGGCAATAAACACATGCACAGAGTCTGTTGGAGAGTTACGGATTTTACAGAGAGTAGAGAAGACTGGGATGGGAGTGGGGGGAGAAGAGGCTGCAATTAAGCAGGATGGCTGGGGAAGAGCGCCCCCCACAGGGGAGCAAGTGAGCGGACCCGAGGGAAGCAAGAGGAGCCAGGGGTTTTGGGGGCGATGTGTTAGGCAAAGAGCTCAGGAGCTGGGGCCGGGGTTGGGATCCTCGCCGAGGATTTTCGAGGGCAAGTAAGCAGGTCGATGGGGCTGAAGCAGGGCTGAGGGAAGGGAGGGCGGGAGGTGAAGGGGGCTGCAGCGCTCCAGAGACATTATGAAGACTGGGTTTACTCTAAGTGGGGCAGCAGCGCTGTGATCAGATTCCCCTCCCATTTAGAGAGATAGTTTAGTCTGACAATTAAGGAATGGATGAATGAACTTTCGGGGGCACCGTGCTGCGTGCCACCAGGCGTGGGCAGGGGAATCCCACGTCCCTTCAGCGCGCCCGGAGTGCATGGGCTGTTTGAGCCTGGATGGTCCTTTCTGTGTCTAGCCTCCTCCACAGCGGGCACCGCACCCCTCTTGGCTGTTTCGGAGCAGTGCAGAAGGCTGTCCACAGAGCCGGGCGCTGCGAAGTGGCCCTGCTTCCAGCAGTGGGATCAGTGTTTCCCTGCCCACATCTGTCGTGGCTCAAGGCCAAGCACTTACTGTGGGCCAGGCAGGGTTAGGCCTTTCTCACATAATAATCAGTTATTTTTTAAAAATGTTTTTAAAGGCTTCTTTATTTATTTGGCAGGGAGTCTCACAATGCAGCTCAGACCCATAGTGATCCTCCTGTCTCAGCCTCCCCAGCACTGGGATCACAGGTATGCACCAGCATGCCTGGATTTGGCAGCCAGCACAGCGTGCTCAGAGTCCTAGGCTGGTGCTGTATGTGGTGCTAGGCATTGAACCCACAGTCTTTGCGTTTGCCAGGCAGGCACCTAGACCGCTGAGCTATCTCCCCAGCCCATAATACTCATTTGCAACTTGGGGGCTACCGTTCCCTCCTTTCATGCCCAAGGAAATGGCAGCAGCAAGTCACAAAGCGGATCGATTGGGGTCACAGATCTTGTGAGTCACAGAGCAAGACGCTGAGTCCTTCAAGCTTCATTCCAGAGCGTATGCTTTTCCCTTTTTCTTCCAGTAGTAGGGACTGAATTCAGGGTCTTCCCATCAAGCTGCCTCCCCATCCTTCTTTATTATGATATGTTAATATTTTGACACAGGGTCTCACTCATTTCCCAGCCTGTGCTTCAACTGGCGATCCTCCTGCCTCAGCCCTCCAAGTACTAGGATGCCAGGCACAAGCTGCCCTGCTGGTCCCAAAGCGCCATGTTGCCTCCCAGTGGTGTGTTTCTGGATTCTGTGCACAGGCTCTGAGTGTGTGGACTCATCAGTGGCTCCGATAGCCAAGGACTTGGGTCTGCCTGCTCAGCGCTTAAATCCCTAGTTCCTTTGTGACACCCCAGATCCAACCCTACTGAGATCCCTGCCCAGACCAACATTTAGCCAGCCTGTGCACACTCTGCTTCTCCTGATGCCCGCTGTGCCAAACACAGCCTCTACCCTGGCACAGGCCCCAGCACCTGCCCCAGGCTTCCTGGGGCCACTGGCACATATGGTGGTGCAGCTTCTGCAGCATAGCCCGGGTCATCTTTTCAGGAGGCAGCCCTGACTGGGTTCATCTTCCTGGAGCTGCAGCCAACTCAGCCACAGACATCTGTCACGTTCTAGGGGCCAGACGTATGACATCACTTGCACCGACTTCAGAGACCAAGCTGGTGGCAGGGTCACAATCCCTGCAGAATTTCTGGTAGGGGTCATCCTGGCCTGGCCGAGCTGGGTGGCTGCCAACATTTTTCCCTCAGTGCCAGAGGTGGGACACTCATTTGGAGAGTGACATCCCCATCCCCTTTCATTATTTTATTTTCAAATAGCATCTCCCTAGGTTGGCCTTGGTCTTTGGATCCTCCTGCCTCAGCCTCCTGATTGGCTGAGATTATGGGCTTGTGCCACCATGAATTCTTTGACTTGTGCCTACCTTGCTCTGGTCTTTGCTTCTGAGGTCACACTGCCTTCTCCTCGTCTGTCTAAAGTCTCTCTCTGCTCATGCCTGCAGGATCACTCACGGTGGCCATCAGAGCCCCTGCAGATGAAATATCCTCCTCTCACACTCCTTAATCACAGCGGCAGACCCCCTTTGCAGATTCAAGATTGGGTGAATTAAGATTGAGGAGGCGCTTCCCCCCCTTCTCCTGTCCTCCGACCCTGTGGGAGTCCTCATACCCTGCCTACCTCCACAGCTCCCCTAGTGCCCCTCCCCCTGCTGCTGGGTCCACTCCTACCCTGGCCTTCATTTTGGCTTCTCACTCTGGCTAAAGCTTTAAGAAGCACTTAGAAGGCCACATCTCCACTAGGCAGCCAGCGCTCTGGGCTCTGAGCCCCAGGCCCATAGCTTGGTGAGAACCCAGAAGGTGAGATTTCAGCTCTGAGCTAGCCGCCTGCCACTTGGCTGGTACACGAACTGCCCCCCGTGAGGAGATCCCTTTTGGAAACCTGTCATGGCCTTTGTCTGTGCTGCTGCTGCTTTGCGTGGCTAATTCTTGGTCCCCTTCTCCATCTGCGCCACAGAGCCACCTTACCAGGACTCGTTTCTTGCGCCTAAGTCCAGGACCAGTGCCTGTCTTCCAGCCTCACAGAGCACGATCTGCTCTCTCAGTGTCTGTCATGGTGTGCTCACAAGTGTGGGTGCTTTAGTACTTGCCTTCTGCTCTGAGCCAGGAGCCCAGCAAGGTCAACCGTGGGTCTACTTCTTTAACTGCCATGTCCCCAGTACATGCAGTAAGCACTCTAGAAACACTGACTAGATGAATGAATGAATAAATGCACACAGTTTACCAATCCTGCTGCCCCACACCCCCAAACTGGCCACAGTGACATAGGGTAGGTACTTTGGGAACTGGTGCATTGGCCCCTGTTATGGTTTATGTCTAGTTGTGCCCCAAAGCCTCATGCAATCATGGGGCGGGGACTTCTAGAGTTTGAGACTTGATTCATGATCCCTGGGATTATGTGTTTTAGTACTGATGGGATTATGAGTCTAAGTATTTCTGGGATTATGGGTGTAGCCTAAGGCGGATAGGCTGAGGTGGAGAGCCTGAATGTAATATAAAGACAGAGAGACAGACTAGCGCTGTTGCTTTCTGCTGCCCTGATTGGTTGATTGCCTCTGTCATGATTGTTGCTGTTCTGCTGCCATGAACTGGATGCCCAGTCTCTGCCATGTGCCCCTCTGCCTTGGATCCAGCTGAGTATGGACTGAAACCTCCAGTAACCATGAGTGAATAAACTTTTCCTTCCTTCATTTTGAGTGTTGGGTATTTGTCCCAGCAATTAGTAAAGAGTAAGGAAGACAGCCCCTTTGAGGGTCACAGCTCCCCCCTCACTGGGGACCCTGGTGATGGGGGCATCCTGAATGCCACCCTGCTCCCAGTAGTTTGCCACAAGGAGCAGCCATCCTGGACGAAGTTGGCACCTGGCCAGCCTAGGAACTTCAACTTAATTTACATAATGGAGCTGCATTTTCTGAATTAATTATCCTTCAGGACATCAAAAATGAAACATGAAAAAAATAAGAAACATAGTCATGAAACAAAAGCTTCTTCCTCTGCACGTTGAAAGCAACGGAGCTTTCCCACCCTGGAGGCTGCAGGCAACTGCAGGGGAGAGGTGCAGCCTCTGCTCCCCACCCTCTCTAGGCAGGGGCGGGGCCCAGGGAGGCACGGCGGCGACACCAGGCTGCCGCCTCCTTTCCCTGCTCGGCAGGGCTCCTGGCTGTGGGGCTCCTCCAAGTGAAAGCCCCTGCAGTGAAGAACCCCGCCGTGGGCCTGAGCGGCCCTG
The DNA here is from genome assembly GCA_004027025.1 of Myocastor coypus. Classification (NCBI taxonomy): domain Eukaryota; kingdom Metazoa; phylum Chordata; class Mammalia; order Rodentia; family Myocastoridae; genus Myocastor; species Myocastor coypus. Next base: position 46,232 of record PVJA010002793.1, on the reverse strand, counting down.
GGGACCAGACCACAATTTGTCACACTTGTGCTCTTGCCGAGACGCTCCACTTTCCCACGTCTCAGTCTCCCCATCTTTGGACGGCGGTGATGATGCCCACCTACCTGGGCCGGTCAGGGCGAAGGCGGCACGCTCAGCCCTCCAGTGGGTGCAGTCCTCAGCTCCTGGGATCCTCCCAGCTGGTCCCTGTAGCAGGGGAGAGACGCCCACTTCTTACTTCACAGCTAGGAAACCTGAAAGTGCGAGCAATCAAGCAGCAGTAGTAAATGGCTGAGCTGGGATTTGAACCAAGGCTGTGAGCTTCTGGACGTCCGAGGCTGGCAGCTCCTCTACTGTTTATCAATGTGTCTGTCTCATCTGCAGAAGTGCATGGGCTCTGAGGGCAACAGCTGCGCCTTCCATCCTTCTCTAGTCCCCAGTACTAGACTACTGGCATATAAGGGCCTATGACAGAAAAAACAAGGAAAGCCGGAGGTCCACGCATGCCGTGGAGGTCAAAGGTGGCTTATTTAAGGTCAGGTCATGAAAGATGAAGAAGGTCATGAAAATAACTGCCTGTCACCTGCATTCTTCCAGTCCTTCCGGACACGCTGACCCCATCCATGTGAGGACACTCAGAAGCAGCCTCAGCAGGATGAGAGGCGGGCATTGCACCCCCCAGCATGCACTGGTGCATTTGCCCCCTGCCAAGAGCATCTGGACTCAAACAGCTGGGTAGAAGTTGCTCCTTATTCTAAAGAGAAGCTGCTTCCATTCCTATCTGTTCTAGTTACTTCTGTCATTGTGGAGAACAAATACCCAGCACCCAGAAGCTAGAGGAAGGAAGGTGTGCTTTAGACCATGGCTTATTGAGGTTTTGACCCGTAGTCGGCTGACCCCAAGGCAGGTGGGCACGGCACAGCAGGCAAAAAGCAGTGCCTTTCTTCCTCTTTCCCCTTCTATTCCATCCAGGCTGTAAGCCTATTGGTTGGTGCCACCCACACCCACGTCTTTTCTCTTTAGCAAGTCTGCCATCCATACCTGGAACTGTACTAAGCCAGACAGTTGGGCATTTCCTACATAAAGTGACAGGACAGTTAGCTATCATAGTGTCCCTCCACCAAGGCAGACCTAATGCCACACAAGTGACAGACACTCCAAGATGAATATTTTCTTTTTTTTTTTTTTTTTTTTTTGGTGGGACCAGGGTTCAAACTCCTGACCTTGCACTTGCCAGGCAGGTACTTGTGCCATGGAGCTATCTCCCCAGCCCCAAGATGAATATTTTCTTCTTCTTCCTTCTTCTTCTTCTTCTCTTCCTTCCCCCTCCTCCTCTACCTCCACCTCCTCCTGCTCCTCCTCCTCCTGCTCCTCCTCCTCCTCCTGCTCCTTCTCCCCCTCCCCTTCTTCTTCCTCCTCCTCCTCTTCTTCTTTCTTCTTCTCCTCCTTCTCCTCCCCCTCCTCCTCTTTGTTCTTCTTATTATTACTGGTGATAGGGATTGCATCTGTAATCTTATGCATGCTAAGCACATCTTTTCCCACCATTCCATACTCTAGCCCAAGATGAATTTATTTTTTAGAGCAGAATATATTTATTGGGGGGTAGAAAGCTTTCATCTCAGAGATGGATAGAAGGGAACCCTAGTGGATTGACAAGGAATCTGTCTTTTCGAGGGAGTTTTACAGAGCAAATTAATGAGGTAAACTGGGTCCAAGGTGGGAAACATGGGCGCTCACAAGGTGGTCATGGGATGGGACAAAACTATGGTTAACCAATAAAATTAAAAACATAAGCTGGGCATGGTGGTGCACGCCTGTAATCCCAGCACTTGGGAGGCTGAGGCAGGAGGATTGGTGTAGGTTTGAGACCAGCCTGGGCTACAAAAGTAAGCTCAAGGCCAGCCTGGACTGTATACTAAAACCCTGTCTCCAAAAGCAAAAAGAAGAAGAAGAAGAAAAATAAATCATAATCGCTCAGGTAAGATGGATTAAATCAGGATCAAATGGGGAATCGAGTCACATAGCAAGAGGACATGAATACAGAATAGGGGTTTTCTCTAAAGAGGGTTGGGTTAGTGACTCTCCTGGCTTTCTCAAGATGATAGAGACCTATTTAGAATACCAGTCCCTGTTGTTTTATCCTTAGGGAGGTATATGGGTGCATTGTTTGGTCCTTTGTCTTGAGGTTTGCCCCACAGTGGAGTGTATGTCTCTCCCACAGTTGCAGGGTATCTAGTCTTCTATATTGTCTCCTTGGGAGGCCTGGGCCTCCCTGGCTGCCTATAATATGTCTGTCCAACTCAGCTGCCTACAACATTCCCCACTCTGAAGAAGGAACCTGAACTGCCCTGAGGGAATCATGGGTGATGACTCCTCTGGGCTCTTCAGGCTGAAGGGAATCATAGTTGTAGAAACTCTCCAGAGTTTCTGCCTAAAGGCCCTCGATAGACACCAGGCATTTTCATTCTGGGTAAGGATACAGCTTTGAGTCTCCGTCTGGCGATCTTGGTGGAAGATCTCCAATTGACAAAGGGAAGCGAGACTCCCAACCTGAAACATACCTGGAATGAGTTCGTGTTCTCCAAAGCTGAAGAAGGAAATTAAAGAACAACAGAGGTGAAGAGCAGAATGTATTTATTGGGGGAAAAATAGCTTCTGTCTGAGAGGCACAGAAGGGGACCCGAGTGGGTTGCCCCAAGACGAACAGTTTTAAACACACCCTGTACAATGTCAGGGTCGGAGCAACAGCAGGAAGTGTCTTTAAAACTTTTTAGGGGGTTGGGAAACTGACAGCTGCTCTAGGGTCTGTCTTCTTTTGCAGGTTACGGCCACATGTTCCCTGTCACAAGACTTGGCCGGTTCCTGTGCATGCTCTATGCCCTCTTTGGCATCCCCCTGATGTTGCTGGTCCTCACAGACATCGGCGACATCCTGGCTGCTGTCTTATCCAAGTCTTACAGTGGGCTCCGAACACTCCTTTCCTTCTTCTGCTCCCCCTCCACGCAGTGCTCCCTGCGGCCCTGCAGGAGGAAGTCCAGCTCCAGGCCTGCAGATGAAGCCATCCCTCAGATCGTCATTGATGACGGAGAGCTGCCCAGCCCTACTCCCAGCAAGTGTCCTTCAGGCCCAGGTAGCAACATAGAGCTGTTCGAGAGATTTGTCACCAGACAGCAAGAGCATTTGCTGCAGCTGCCCCCGGGCACCATGGAGCGGAGCAGCTCGTGCCCGGAGCTGGGGCTGGGGCGGCTCTCCTACTCCATCATCAGCAACCTGGATGAGGTGGGCCAGCAAGTGGAGAGGCTGGACATCCCCCTCCCTGTCATCGCCCTCGTGATCTTTGCCTACATTTCCTGTGCCGCTGCCATCTTGCCCTGCTGGCAGAAAGAGATGGACTTTGAGGAGGCCTTCTATTTCTGTTTCGTCACCCTGACCACCATTGGATTTGGGGACATTCAGTTAGACCACCCTCACTTCTTGTTCTTCTCCATCTACATCATTGTGGGAATGGAGATTGTGTTTATTGCTTTCAAGTTGATGCAGAACAGAATCCTTGACACCTACAAAAATCTCACGCTGTTCTTTGCCAAAGGACAGTGTTACCACCTTGTGAAAAAGTGAAGGCTCCAGGTCTCTCGGGTGACAGGCAGCCCACCTGGTTTTTTCACCTTGTCCTTGGTGTGGTCTGGTTAAAACCAGTGGCGCTGAAGCCCCTGGAGACCTTGAGGCTTGGGAATACCTGTACTGAGTGCTAAATTCAGGCTGGGGGCCCCGCTAAAATCTGATCAGTACCTTTCATATCAAGACTTACAGAAAAGCCATTACCATGATTTAAAATCTGATTGCTTTTCCTGTCTGCCTTCATTTTTGTTGGTACTGGGGACTTAGCCCAGGCAGAGCCTTAACACCGAGCTACATTATTAGCCCTTTTTTATGTTGTATTTTGAGATAAAGTCTTACTAAGTTGTTAAATTGCCCAGGCTGAGCTTGAATTTCAAATCTTTCTGGCACAGCTTTTGAGTTCTGGAATTACAGATACGGGTCAGCAGACTTTCTTCTCCCCAAGTTTTAAAAGCCATCACCTCTGTAGATGAAAAAAGTCTGACGGGCTCCCTGGCTTTTGATGACAGGAGCAAAACATTGCCTCTTGTCTTCGTTGCTTTCCTTGTTGCTGAAACAAAATACCTGATGCTCAGAGTTAAAGGAGGAAAGGCTGATTTTTGGCTCATAGTTGGCAGAGGTTTCAAACATGGTCAGTTGGCTCCAAGCCAGGGTAGCCTGGCAGAGGAGAAACAGTCCACAGCAGCACAGGCAAGAGGCAGCAGGCAGCCAGCTTCCCTTTCCCTTTTATCTCATCCAGGAAAAAAGACTTTGGGTGGTGCCGCCCATACCCAGGATGGGCTTTTCCATTGGCCACATCCAAAGCTATGCTAAACCAATCAGTGGACTAATTTAGTACCACATGGCTTAATCCCACTGTAGATGCAGCCCCACCTGTGCACGCAGGGGCCTTGAGTGCAGGGGATCCAGGTGCAAGCCATACTCCTTTGTTCCTGGAAGGTGTCCCTTGAGCTCTGTTACAATCTCCCAAGCTGCTCCTTGTTATCCCTGATAGAGCTCATCTAAGCAGTTGCTTTCTTGAATGTCTCCATGAATGCACGCAAGGCCAGTCCTATCCCAGCCCCTATATCTACTTAGTAAGACTGTCACCTTTGTTCTCATGGGCCTGGGAGATATTCTGATAGCCAGATGCTGCATAGACTGTCACTAATTGAGGCCTGTGCTTCTGAGCAGGCTGGCTGGTGAATGGGTGGGTTCTGGAGAGGGTTGGCTGTCCCTGAGGGGTACAGTCCTCAGCTGTCCCTCAGTGGGCTGGCAGTGAGCATGCTACTCTGGGTGGCTGATGCTGTAGGGTTCCATCCCTTGCCCAGCTCCCTCTGAGTGGTCTCTGGCCACTAAAATGTGGCTATGCTCCAGGCCAGCTAGAAGAGTCAAGGAATTCATGCTTGTGGGAGAAGTCCTGAGTCAGCGGCTACCAGGAAGTGCTGGGTGTGTGACATCACGTGACCTTGGATGGACTCTAGACCATCTGTCTACTGGGTCCCCATTTCCCAGGGGCCTCAAACGTCCCTTGCTCATTTCTGCGCTCTGTCCCAGCTCCCTTGCTTTCCTAGTCTCGCTTCCTCACTCCTCCCCTGGGAATTCCTGAGATCGCTGCCCTGGGAAGAACTCACTTGCCCTCCCGTCTCTGTCACGGAGTCCTGCCGCAGCCCTAGTCTGGAACAGGATGTAACCAGTAGCAGGGGAGTGTGTGAGCCACTTGCAGGCCTGCCGGCGAGTATCAGCTGTTTACTGGTTCTCTCATTGGTTATTAGAAATATTTTCTGAGTCTCTCTTGCAAAAACCAACCTAGGTCTTATGATGAGCAAAATTAGTCAGCCCCTGGAGAAATGGTGTAGGGTGTTCCCAGAGAGGACCCAAGGAAAATGCCTAGAGGTCTTGGTTTGTAAAGGAAACAGGCACCTGTCTTTGAGAGCTTCCTGGTGCCGTCTTCAGTTCTGGGCAGTGTTAAGGACAAGCTCTTACTGGGGCTATTGGTGTCTCTTTCTGGATCTTCCCCTCTTTCTCATAGATACTAGATATTCTCTCTCTTCAGCCCTTGCAGACTGCCCCAGGTCAGACCTGATAAGCTGTCAGCAAGGACTGTCAAACATGCGGTCGTGGCGCTCACGGCAACTGTCCCTGGGGCTGACGTGCTCGCAGATTTGCTTGACATTCCCTAGCCACATCAGCCTAGCTACCACATGGCACAAGCCAGCTATCAAGCTTGGCCACGCAAGTGGGAACCTGCGATTTGGCTGATGGGCTGTTCAAGGTTCAGGCCACGAAGGTTGAACGCCAGCTGGGCCCCAGGCTCAGGGTGTCCAAGGACAAAGCAGGAACACCGGAAACACAGAAGTAAGTTTCCTTCTTCTGGGGGCTCCAGTAAGGCCTGTTTTAGTGCAAACAAGGGGGTTGTTAGGGTGGCAACCCTGACCTCGTATACGTTAAAAGTCTTGTTGCTTCTTAGCTAGCTCAGTTAGCAAGAATTGTACCAAGCTCCTGAGGAATGGCCCAGTGTGACCTGCTGTCTTCTGATTCTTGCCCCGACTCCTGCCCGCCATATTGCTGCCCTGCTGGGTTACTCTGTCCTAAGTAGGCGTGTGCATTTGTCCCTCCAAGCCTTTGCTTAGTGGTTCTAGACCTTGCCTACAAGCGGACACCTTAGAGCCTCTGACACTCCAGTGGCCCCTGCTGTCTGTCTTAGTTCATACAGTGACAACGAGTTACCACAAACTGGTGCCTTAATCACCTTACATTTATTTGTCACGGTTCTGAGGCTGGGCTGTCTGAGAGTGGAGCAGCAGAGGGCTCACAAGGAACGCCCCTCCTGTACCCTCAGAGCACACACACCTGATGAAAGGTCTCTGCTCGCTTTCTCCTTTCATCAGAGCACTGAACGAACCCTTAAAGCCCCCCACCCCCGACATTACACCTAAACCCAGTCACCTCTGGAGGGGGCCCCATTTCCATCAGGAGTTAGACTGCGAGGGTGGGTAACAAACATAGAACCCCCAAGATACGGATATTATTGGTCTCAAGCGCTGCCTGGGCTGTCCTGCGGGAGGCGCCCTTCCAGGTTGAAGATCTGCCTCGGAGCCTCCGCTCCCTTGTCCTCCTCCCGGCAATGCCCTGGCCTCCCGGAAGTGTCCTTCACCCCCAAGCCCCCACCCCCACCAGCCTCCCTTATGGGATTGTGCTGAGGTTCTTGCCTTTGCCTCCTCTCTAAGTGCCTCGGCTGCCCAAATAAAACAACCGTGTCTTTTTTTTTTTTTTTTTAACCACTGATTTCTCCATTTTAATCCTCCCACCTGCACAGCACAAGGTCCCCCATTTGGCATGAATGCATGTTGGAGGGCCTGGACTGGGACAGGGTGGGGAAGGAGCCGAGCTCTCTGGTCACCTAGGCCTGCACAAACTGGACGGGGTCTGCCCCAGCCACGGCATTCTTGTTTCCTCCAAGCCCAGGTGATGGGAGAGTGGAGGGCTGGAGGGTGGGCTTCCAGGGGCGGGGTGGGGGGCTAGCTCTCGTCTGGCAGGGCCTCGCTCCAAGGATTCCCGCCAACGTCCCCAGGGGGACCAATCCAGGCAGGGTAAGTCTTTCCCAGGGCTGAAGCCAGGGCCCTGGGAGCGGCCCAGCAGCTCCCAGGGCCCTGGAATACAGGCGGCGTCTCTGTCCTGGGCAGCGCATCTCTAATCTCCCGGGATTCAGACTGAAACCTGGGGCCTCCTGCAGTGCGGTGGCGGCTCCCACCTGGGCCGAGTCGTCTTACCCCCTCGATCCCCAGCCTGGCACGAGGTCTGTGTGTGTGTGTGTCCCCCTTCCAGCTGGACAAACGGAAGTTTGGGGAATGAAATGAGAAATTCAAGATGTTACGGCTAGAGAGATGGAGTCACAGAGAGGAGCAGCGGATCTCTGCCCACAGGTTAGGGCCCTAAGTTGCGGGAGATGCTGTGGCTCGAGTCTTCTTCCCCGCGGGACAGTGTTCAGGGTTGCGATTCCCTAAAAAACCACCAGGTGGCACCAGTAGACCGCGCAGACGCTGCTCTCGGGCACCAGCAGGTGGCGCCTAGGCCGCTCCTGGCCCCCTGGCTTTGAGGTCTCTCTCAGCCTTCCAGGAGCCTTTTCGGAGCTAATGTCCACGCCTGGATCCTCCGAGCCTTATCTTTCACTGTAACGCCTGAGGGAAGTCGCCTCGGACCCTGGTACTACTCACCTACGCCCCCCGAGAAGGGGCGCCTAGGACCACGGCCGTCCCGGTCCCTCAGCCCAGGAGATCTTGCCTCCTGGGCCACCACCACTTCTGCTGGGTCCGGCCGACACTGTGGCAGAGACACATGGCAGCTTGTAGTACGTCCTGAAGTCCTCACTTCCTGGACCAGGGTGGGGAGGATGTGTGGGCGACACCCCGGGGGGTGTTGGGGTACAGCTTTGCTGTCTGTTTACACTCCTGGGCGATCCTCATACTGTGGGTTCGAATCTTCCTTCCTTGGGAGGAGCCTAGGACCAGACGAGACCGGCACAGGAGGTGCTGGGGACTCGGGAGCCCTGGCTTTTGCCCATGAGCCAGCACAGCTGGTTCTGCCTCTGTGCAGGGGGCCCGGGCTGGGCCTGGACCGTCCTGTGGTCTTGTGGGCCACATCCTGGCCTGTCGCCAAGAGTATCTGCTGCGGTGACAAGTGGGGAGCAGCAGGTGCCTGGGGTCCAAGATCAGGGACGAGGGCACACCAGCTGCGGGAAGGCTGCCCTGCTGGGTACTGGGAGCCTGCCTGGCCAGCAGGAGTGGGCAAGAGAGCTCGGACGCGACAAGCAGCTGACGGCGCCAAGCTCTGTGCCCATTTGTGCACCCAGCCCTTCTGGCCATGTCCCTGTGGCTCACAGAGAGTCACCAGTGGCCCTGCATGGTGCTGGCACATGACAGATTCTTGGTAGGCATCCGTTGCTCTCTTGACTCCCTGTCTCAGTCCACAGAGATCAGTGTTGGTGCTTGGGTTCCACAGCTCTGCCCAGAAGGGCTGGAGCCTTCCTGACACCCGCTTCTCCCCAGTGTGGGGAACCAGGCCCCACTGCCAAAGGCCACACCTGAGAGGAAGGCCCAGCTTCCTGGCCCTCAGCAAGTTTTTTTTTTTTTTTTTTTTTTGGTATCTAGTACCAGGTCTCCCAACACAGATCAGGAAAGCACTTACCCTACTGAGCTATCTCCCCAGCCCCTTTACAACACAGATCAGACTCATAGTGATCCTCCTGTTTTCAGCCACCCAAGGGCTAGGATTATAAGCATACACCACCATGCCCAGGTTCAATGGCCATCTCAGCGTGTCCTTGGGGGTGGGGCTGCCACTATATGCCAGGAATCAAGCCTCAGCCCTTGTGTCTGCCTACGCAGGTGCTTTAATCCGCTGAGCTATCTGGTCGGCCCTCAGAGAGCTGGTTTCTGAGAAAGCCAAGGGAGCTTAGAGGTGATTGTGCTGCACCTAGGCAGCACACATGTGGTGGTGCCCAGCCTCAGGAGCCCTGGCCGTGTGCTGGAAGGGGGCTGTGTGTCCGTGTTTCCCAGCACTGTGAAGTGCATAGCTTGTTATTTCTTATTCGAAATATTCATGCTCATGAATAATTTTAAATGAATCATTTTGTAGCTTTTCTCAAAGACCTGAATTGTATGGGTACCTAATCCACCCAAGCCAAGTGACCCTGGGTAAGAGGAAGTTTATCCTGAGGTACAGCCCCTGGAGCCAATCCTGCCCGCTTCCCAGTGCCCCCTGGGGATGGAAGGCCAGCAACATTTCCGGCAGGGCTGCGCCGGCTCCTGCCGCAGCAGCCACCCATCCACAGAACGGAGCCTTAGGGTTGAGTCTCAAACTACAAGAAAGTGGGCTTGACAGGGGCGAAAGCAATGCCCGGGAGTCACCAGACCACCGCTCCTGACGTCAGCACAGAAGTTGACTGAGGGAGGGGTGGACAGGAAGGCCATCGCACTGCCATTCCAGAAACTGCGCCGCTGCAGCCTTGACATCTGCTGACTGGAAGCAGTGGTATGCGCTGGCGAGGGAGAGCCTCGCCCGTGGATGCCAGCTCGGCGTCAGGCCTTGGCAGGTTTCTTGGCTGCTTGCACAAACACAGAAATACGAGCACTTCCAAGGACTGTTGGGAGGCTCTAAAGAGATATACGAACAAGAAGTGTCGTAGTGCTGTGCCTGGCTGGGCTCTGAAAGTTCTGGAGACACCCCAGCACCCTACAAGGTCTCACTCCGGAAACAAAAGGTGTAGCAAGGTGTATTTGCTCCTGCATCCTGGGCGCAGCCCACAGAAAGCCCCTGCGCAGACTTGGGGCAGCACCTTGCAGCTCAGCTCTTTTCTTCCCGTCTTCCCTGGGGAGGCCCTGCACACCCGGCGGGGAGCCCCCGGAGGTAGTTTTCCTCCCAGGAGGAAGAAGCAGCTGCTTTATTTCAGGAGCTCCCAGGAACGCTAGCTACTGTTCCCTTCCTGTGCTGGTGCCTGCCGCCTGCCAGCGCTGAGATAGAACCCTGAGGGTAAACCTGGGTTGTACAAGCACAGGGACAGCTGCTCCCGGAGTAGTGACCCAGAAACCTCTTGCCCTGAGAAGGAGCTGAGCCCGTGTATACCACATGCCTGGTGACTGAGACCTGGGCCAGCTCTCTCCTGACCCGGGAGCCTCCAACCCGCTCTCTCCGGGCACACCAGGCTGGCAGCAGGCGGTGCAAGGTCAGCTGTAGCTGTTTCCATGGTGACCGGCGAGCATTCCCCTTAGCAGAGAACTTTGAAGATGACTCTCCAATGCGGTTTGCTGGACAACAAAGGGCACTCACTGCATCGTGAATGCAAAGTGTAGCCCCTTTCTGTCCTCCTGGGCCTTTGGCTCCCCTGTTTTTGTTCCTCAATTAAGATCAGAGAATAAAACCCTTTCAAGTGCTATAAAGTTAAAACATAGGCCATTAAGGACCCGCCCTGAAGCTCAAGTCCCCTTTCTCTGCAAAATGTAGCTGTGCTTGTAGGAAAACAGCACCGTCTGAGCAAAGGCTGCACGCCTCTCAGCCAGCAGATATTCACCAAGCGACTAGCCTGGGTCAGGACTGCCTATGGTGGGGAGTGTGGGCTTTGGCGTGGCACAAGGCTGACCAGATCTCTGACCACTCAGGGCCGTGGCCCCTTGCCTCAGTTTCCTCAGACTACAACATGGGTACTGAAGTGACCCGGAAATTGTTGTAGGATGTTTTTTAAGATCCATAAAGATCTTTAAAAAAAAAAAATGTATTTACAGCCGGGCGTGGTGGCGCACACCTGTAATCCCAGCACTCGGGAGGCTGAGGCAGGAGGATTGGTGTGAGTTCGAGACCAGCCTGGGCTACAAAAGTGAGCTCAAGGCCAGCCTCAACTGCACAGCGAGACCCTGTCTCAAAAAGAAAAAAAAAAGTATTTAGTACAGGGTCTAAGGGATCTACAAGATCTCACTATGTAGATTGGAACTGTAGTGATTCTGCTGTTTTCAGCCTCCCAAGCGCTGGGGTCATAGCTGCACCACCACGTCCAGTCTTAATTGCGGTCTCAGTGTGCCACTGGGGGTACGGCATGCCAGGGATGGTGTCCTGGCCCTGGGCTCTGCCTAAGCAGGAGCCTCAGTCTGCTGAGCTGTCTGGCTGGCCCAGCAGATCTTAGGTTCTCTCACCTCTGTTTTGACTTACGTAGCGTTTTGACTTACGTAGCGTTTTGACTTACGTAGCTTTGTCCTGATCTGTTTTAAATATTTGGCTTCTCTGTAATATTTTGTTTAGATTTCATAACTTAAAAACAAAAAATGAAGAACTATCACAGGGTAGGAATGCAAAGCCTGGTCAAAGAGTCTGTCACTAAGGGTTTTGTGAATGACATGTTCTATGATGGTGACGGCCAGGATGGAAAGGTCGCAAATCCTGTGGCTCAGGCCACAAAGGGGCTGACATAGGACAGGGTAGGTTGCATTTAGGGTACAAGCCTGTCTGGTTCAGTGGTTGATACACTGTGTCAACCTGAGAAGGTGGAAGCTTAACTAAGTGGGCTCAGCAAGGCCGCACCCTCCTCTTGAGAGCCAGCAGCCTTCAGGCTGTGTCCACTGCAGGGCTCCTGCTGGGCTGCTGTGCCAGGCCCATGCTGGGAAGGCCTGGGATGGCTCTTTCCGCAGGTTTGCTGAAGGATTGCAGAGAATGCTTAGGAGCCCTTCCAATAGCACTGATGCCCTGGGTGCTGCCTCTCGGCCTGGCCGACCCTGGGTTTTCTCCTGCTAGGCGCCCTGGAGGGCCTGTGCACAGCGGACGGGTGAAGCCTCCACTGCTCCTGCCTGGCCTTTCTCAGTGCCCTCCTCCTTCCTTCCAGGAGACCTAGGGAGACCAGGCTCTGGGGATGAGGGCAGCCATTGACACTGCCTGGCTGCCTGGACAGGGAACAGAAGCAGGTTAGGCTGGGGTGTGGCACCCTCTGCCCTGAGGGGCTACAGGAAAGCACTGGCTGGTCACTGTCCTGCCGCCTGAGGCATGGCCTGGGACCCCTGCAGGGCCCCCTGTAGCCCAAGCTGTTCCTGTGAGCCTTGGGCAGTCTTACCTAATTCTCTGTTCTGTTTCTGAACATCCAGTGACTATGAACTGCACAGATCGCCTTGGAGTGCAGCTTCTGCCCAGCTCCTGAAAGCGGCAGGGGCGCCCCACTGTGCAGGGCTGTCTCTTCCAGAACTGAGAGACCCCAGGAGAGCCGAAGCTGCAGCCTCTACTTCATTCCACGAGGGCCTCTGGGCACCAGGCCCCTCCACCCCCAGGCTGAGCGGTGGGTGCCTCCATCCCTCAGAAGAGCATGTGAAGCACTGAGGATGGCACCCATCATGCCACGGGGTCTGTACACACAGCTGGCTCCTAGCCCTGTCAGCTGGCTGGGCGGTGGTGCCGTGGGCAGCCCTCTGCCTGAGAATGCCAGTCCTATTTGCTCAGGATGCAGGGCCTCACTGTACCACTCTGTGCCTCCTTTAAACCCATCCCAGTCCTCCTAGAGTCAGACACTGTTCCGGGCCCTTTGTCCCTCCTTCGTCCCCTACCTACCCCTGCCAGGGCTGCCCCAGTGTGGGCTTTATGTCCCAGCCCCACCCACTCCCTTGCCCACCAGTGCACTACAGAGCTCCGTGGACTTGGGTGTGGCCTTTTCCCCAGTGCTAAGTGGGAAGGTTGATTACTAACCAGGCCCCGCTGCCTGTCACCTCTACAAGGGCAGCACAAGTGACAGACTCACGCACTGTGTCCGTGGAGGCCGGCATAAGTCCTAGGACACTGTAAGGTACACAATTAGCGCGAACCATAGAAAACCCTCAATGCTTAGAATGTGCCCAGCCTGCAGAGCACAGGAAGACCCGGTGCTAGCTGACACCTCTGGGGTCAAGCTGAGGCTGGGCCAGGGTTGGGGCCTGAAAGGGCCCACCAGTTGCCACAGGAAGTACAATAGCAAGGCCACTGCGCTGAGCAAACATGGAGCCCTTGCTCTGCATGAGGTGTTCTACTAAATTCCAGGGCTCTTCTTGATTTTTTTTCTTTTTTTCAGGACTGGGGTTTGAACTCATGACCTTGTAGTTGCCAGGCAGGCACTTGTGCCACAGAGCTATCTCCATGGATAGGAACCCCCTTGGGGCTCTTCTTGAATCTTTGAGATTAAGGTGACTAAATTTCCGGGCCTGGGGACAGCTGGCCAGGCTGTTCAGAAGGCAAGAACACCCCTCTGGCTGTCTATCTGAGGCAGGCAGATGGGAGCTTTCAGTTTCTTTAATGGGAGAAAGCACCGAAGCTCAGAGGATGAGGGAGGTGACTGTGGTCTTCAGGCCACGGATGCAAGAATGGGTGCCAAACAGTGGCTGCCAGCCTCTGATGCTTCTGTGCTTCCATGAGGGAATGCGAGTCCTGTAGGGACGTGGGCTCTGGAAGGGAGCTCTGTCTCCCTGGACAATGTCCTGTTCTTTGACTCAACTATGCCGCTCCCAGGAGATTTCTGATCATTGACAGCCGCATGGGTGGGAGGAAGCCAGGTGAAGGCATCGTTGCCATGGCATTATCTGTCAAGGCCAACCAGGTGCACGTAGGCGTCACTGCACAGCTGTCCTTCTATGGTGGACATGTTGGTGTACTCTGCCGTGGGCATGCTGTGTCTCACAACACAAGTACAAGGACAGGACAGCAGGAGCTGGTAGAGATGTAGAAAATTACAACTGGGGAATGAGAAGAGTCTCCACCTTTCTGGGGTCCTTCTGCACACAGTTCCCACTCGCCAGCACTAACTGCTGTCAATACTGTGTGTGTGTGTGTGTGTGTGTGTGTGTGAGAGAGAGAGAGAGAGAGAGAGAGAGAGAGAGAGACAGACAGACAGAGACAGAGAGAGAGAAAGAGAGACAGAGAGAGACAGAATGAGAGAGGAGAGAGACAGAGACAGAGACAGAGACAGCGACAGAGACAGAGAGAAACACCCATCCGGAGCTGCCCCCGCTGCTGTGTTCCACGCTAGGCCCAGATAGGTATAGATCTGTGAACAAACTCACTTTCTGAAATTGGATCATCCCGGGCCTGCTGCCCTTTGAGTGCTGGTTTCTTCAAAGAATAACACGTCTCCAGTCTGTTCCAGGGTAAACACTGGACACTTCATTCTCTCAGGCCTTCCCTTGGTGGCCACGACACAGATGACAATCACTTCTCTTGTGGGACCCTCCGTGCTGATATGTGGGAGGCTCCTGGGTTTGTCTTCGTGCAGTCCTTCAAATGACAGGGCATACAGATGCCTTTATTTCAAAGAACCCCCTTCCTGTACCTATTTTCTCCCACTTGAGGGCGCTCCCGAGGGCTGGGGCTGCAGCAGACATCTCATCTCTCCAGGGTGGCGTGAACAAATTGGGAGGGTGAGACTCAGAACTTCGAGATGAGGCTCAGGAAGTCACCTAGTCAGTGGCACCTTGGGGCACCTGTGCAGAAAAGGGCAGACTATACCCTTCTCCAAGGCGTCCCAGGAAAGGGTGTGTGTGTGTGTGTGTGTGTGTGTGTGTGTGTGTGTGTGTGCTTGAAAGGCCCAAAGAAAGGACAGTGTGCAGGGAGACAACAGCTACAAGACAACAGTCAATGTAAATCCAATTGGACATAATGACTGGGTTTGTCTCCCCCTCGGAGATGGTGACAATGACTTCTCGGATGCCTTTTAGTTACAGACAAATATCTGAACAGCATAATTGGGTTGGGTCTTTACAGCCTGTCCTATTGGACTATTGATTAGCCACTGACGTCTCCTGCCCTGCGGATGTCTGGATGTGCAGCCGGCCTAGCAAGTGGGCAAAGACAGCTCAAGTGAGAGGTGTGGGGGTCTCTGGGGAGCTCCATCTGACACTGAGGTGCCTCCCAGAGTCCTCTGCTGCTCCGGACCACTGGTAAGCAGCTCCCTGTGTGGGATAACAGCTGCCCCAGGCCACGAAGATCTGGCAGGAGAGTCCCAGCCCCCACTGCTGGCCTCACACCTGCGTGGCTGTAGGCACAGCGCTGTCCCTCTCTGGGCCTGCTGTCTTGTGTTCCTCTGACACAAGACTTAGGCTCATATCACGCATAATGTGAGCGACAGGCGTAAGCTACAAGAGTAGTGTAGAACTTTTTAATTGTCACACTGAAAAAGTAAGAGGAAAGCAGTAAAACTAGTTTGAGTAGCATATTATATTTAACTCAACATGACTGAAATATCATCATTTCAACACCTAAAGAATAGGAACGTAGCTAGTAGTTCGCAGCTTTTCATACTGTCTTTGAAATCCAGCGTGAAGGAGCGCAGGGTAGCTATGCAGAGAGGAGACAGGAAACAAGAATGTGACTGTGCAGAAGGCGGCGGCCGAAGGGTACAGAAGGCGGGGCGCAGGCTCTCAGCCTAGGGCTTCTTAGGCTGCGGTGCCAGGGTGCTGAGTGCGCACAGAGACATTGGAATTTGACCTTACATGACGGGGCAATGACAGGTGTGACAAATTAAGATGGAGAGCATGGTCAGGGCTGAGGCTGGCCTGTCCCACTGGGCCACGCTGGACACCTTTGACATTATCCCATGTGTGAAGCTGCAAAAAGGTTTTAAACAGAGAGTGGTGTGGCCACCGTGGTTTCTTGGAATTCTCTAGGCTGGTGAGGAGGGTGGCTCCTGGGACAGTCACAGGCAGTGCATGAGTCCAGCATGGAGGACACAGGCGCAAGGTCAGAAGAGCAGTGCTGCTCCTGCTGCCTGGCTCCTCTGCAGGCCTCAGTCATGCTGCGTGTCCTCAGACAGGTTGGTGATTCTATTAAAGTGGCCGAACTTAGAGACCCACGTTTACAGATAATGCTGCATGAGGCCAGGTCACTCAGCGATTGGATTATTAAGTTAGCGCAGCTATGACTTAATTTCATTGGCCACCAGCAACGCATCCTTCACACAAATTGACATTTGCTTTGCCATTTCCTCTCTTTTAAAATGGGAACAATTGATTGGGTTAAGTTTTATACAGAAAATCTTTTTTTTCCCCTGGTGCTTGTATGGCCCTCAGAAAAGCACAAGAGTGAAATGCAGTATGTATCTCTATCTATCTATCTAAATTTTAGCTTCATTATCTGTATGTATGTCAAACAACGGTTGGATTTGCAATCAAGAGACAAACCCTCTAGTTACATGCGATAGATCCGGCTGGTTACCTTCCAGGTCTGCAAGGTGAAGCTACTATTGTTTGGTGTAAGTAGACAAGTGGCTGATCTTTTTGTTCAGACGTTCTAATCCCCAGAAAGTGACGGCTCGTCTCCCCCAGTTGGATTGTGGGACTGCTCACTTCTCCCTGTCTCCTGTCCACGTGTGTTCATGCACTCAGTGCCCTATTGTGGGTACATATACCTAGGACTCATAGGTCTTCCTGCTAACACTTTAATATCATAAAAGTTTCTTCTTTATGATTCTGCTTAAAATTTTGTTTTGAAATTATTATAGTAACCTCAACCTTGTTATATTTATAGTTTCCATGTATTATGTTTTCTATTCATTTCATTTCCTTTCAATCTATGTGTGGCTTTATATTAAAGTAATATCTCTCATGCATATTAGAGTTGAGACTATTTTTAATCCTATTTTAATTGTCTCAGTCTTCAGCGTTTCATGTCATTTTTCATACGGCTAGTCTTCAGATATCATTTTATTTTGGTGCTCCATTTATTTATTTATTTTTTTTAAGAATTTTTTTCTTCTTGTTTCAGAACTTTTGTTTGTTTATTTTTATGGCCGGCTCAGCCTGCCCCGAGGGCAGGGTTGGCGCAGCATGTGGTGCCAGGGATCGAACCGCGGTCCCTGCAGCTGCCTAAGCTTTCCTAAGCAGGCGCTTTAGACCACTGAGCCATCCTGCCGGGCCCCTCTCCTGTCCTCTTTTAAAACGACTTGCATGCCTGTTAGTATCCCACTTAATTTTAATTTTTCAGCTATCTGGTTAGCTATTCTTTGTATTATTTTTACAGCGGTTGCCGTAGGGACTGAGTGAGTTTTCAAGGTTCATTTACAGTTCACAGAATCTGGGTACCTTGCAGCCTGCAGCCACTCCATGCTTCAAGTCACTGATGTTCTAAAGTGACATAGCTGCACGTGCCATAAGCCATCCAGACAATGCTATAATAATTTCAGCTCTAAATAGTCACAAATGTGTAAGGAAAACAAGAGGCAAAGCAAAACCCTCCACCTAAGTCGCCTGCCTTCTGTCACATATTTACCTTCCTTCATATGCTTGTTCATCTTCTGAGGTTCTGACTTCCCCCTGCTACCATTCCTCCCGGAGTCTGGCTCCGAGCAGAGCAAACTCCTGTCCGCCCCTGACACATGTCCCCTGTGTGGCCTGTGTGTCTGCATGATGCTGGCAGCTGTGCTTCGCGTTTGCCTCCAGCCCCTTTTAGCAGATGCACAGTGTTGGGCAGTGAGCACAGATGCGGAGAGCCGAGTGGATCCTCTGCCCCAGCTCTGCGCATGTTTTTTTTTTTTTTTTTTTTTTTTTTTCCTTTTTGCAGTACCAAGGATTGAACTCAGGACCTGGCACTTGCCAGGCAGGTGCATATGCCACTGAGCTATATCCCTGGCCCTCTGTGCATGTTTTGATCCACGGTCCTTGACAGGTTCGGTTCTTGGTTTGTCTCCACTTATCTCTGCCCTCTCGGCCTCAGCCCAACTCTGCATTCCTGGGCTCCTTCCCCACAAGGTTATCTTGCTCCGCATGTGACTCTGCCCTGCGCAGGCCTTTATACGTCCACCTGGCACTTCTATATCGAGCTCACTTCTCTCCTCCTCCTCCAAGATGTGCATGATGTGTATGTCACCTGCCAGTGGCCGCGTGGCGTTTCTCAGTGAGAATCTTCCACGCTGCGCTCAGCTGCTGCCCACCCTCTGCAGGGGAGACGTTTCAAGACCCCAGTGATCCTTGCAACCATAGCTCATGCTGAACCCTGTGTGTACTGCTTTTATTTTTTTTGCGGGTGGTGGTGGTGATGGTGGTACTGGAGATCGAAGCCGGGACCTTGCGCTCGCCACATAGGCGCTTAGACTGCTGAGCCATGTCCCTGGCCCCTACACAGCTTTTTTTTCTTTATATTCACTTGTGATAAAGTTGAATTCATAGATTAAATATAGTAAGTGCTTAACAACAAATGTTAAAGGAGGATTGTCATAGCAAATGATGATAAATTATCTCAAAGTATTGCACCGGAGCGTACCCTTCCTCATGGGATCACAGGTAGGGAAACTCTTCCTTCCCAGCTTTTCCTGGCTCATCTACGTTGCCAGAACCAAGGCGCCATAGCTCTGGGCAGTCATTAAGTGAAAGAAAGCTCCCACAGACACAGCCCTGGGAGGCTGCCACCACAGCAGATGTGCCTGAGAGGGTCACTGGCCAGCGGGCAGACCAACGTGCAGAGTGGTTCAGCATGAGATTTTATCAGGTTGCTCAGAAAGGGCTGCAGTGCGAAACTTACCAATTACTTCTGGAATTTTCCATTTAATGGTTTCAGGCCATGGTTGGCCATCAGTAACTGAAACCTCAGAAAGCAAAAGCTCGCCCAAAGGGAGAACAAGTGTGTTTATCTCTTAGTGACCTCCCCAGGCCCACGGGGAATGCTGCAGCCATTGCCCTTGTCCCCTGGGGCCTTGGCAGGAATTCTCTGAGACACAGCTGAAGAGAGGTTGAAGCCTAAGGCGGTTGGTCCTGTGTCAGCCCCAGGTTGGGCTCTGCCCTGCCCTGCCAGTCTGAAGGTGCAGCTCAGGGAGCAGAGAGTTGTTGCCTGAAGCCACACAGCGATGCCATCAACAGTCTCTTCCGGTCTTTGTGTCACCAGGAGGACGAGCAGAGCTGTAGAGGGTGTCTCAGTCTGCTTGCATATGGGGGGATGTTATGTTTTGTGTTTCGATGTCTCCCCAGAGACCCCTGCAGTCACGGGACAGGCTTCTGGAGCTTGTGACTGATTTCTGGTCCAATGCTGCGATTATGGGTGGAAGTGCCACGCCCACCCTGGGCTGCATAGCTTGCATAGGAAATAAGGAAAGGAAAGCAGCTAGCTCTTTGCTGCTATTTCTCCCTTTTTTGCTCTGGTTGCTTTTCCAGTTTTCTGTTGCCATGGTGCCCTTTGCCATGTTGCCCTCTGTCATGTGCCACTCTGCCTTAGAGCCAGCCAAGAATGGCCTGAAACCTCCACAAGCCATGAGCTTTCCTTAATTCCAGGCATTGGGTATTTTGTCTCAGCAATGAAAGAAAAGTAAAAGGACAAGGGACAAAGTAAACAGGGGCCCTGCATCAGAGGTTTCATTTTTCAGAAAGTGCAGCCAAGGCCACCAGTCCTTGGAGATCAGCGGGAAGAGCCAGCGGGGCCCTGCACAAATGCGGAGGGTCCGCCTTCCAGTGCTGTGCAGGTCTCTGGTGAGCTGGACTATCCTACTATGTCCTGTGTCTACCAGGAGCAGCTCTGGGTGCACAGGATGCCATTCTGGAGAACATTAGTACTAGTAGTATAGCGGCAGTGGTGGCAGCAATGTGGTGGCAGTACATACTGGGGAGTCAATGCAGTCTCGTGCTATGTAAGGCCTGTGCTCTACCACTGAGTAACATCCCTATCCCCTGGGGAACTATTTGGTCTGGGGTCCTTCTAGACACTTCCTGACCACTCTCCACAAGGGCTACGAACCCCCACTCCGCCCCAGCAGAGGGACCTGTTCCCTACCACCCACAAATGGTACGGCAGGCAGCTGAATGAGACAGAAATATTATAGGCAGTCAGACAGGGCCGGGCGCTCAAAGGAGACAGAAGGAAAGACAAGATACCTTGCAAGGGAGGGAGAGACAGAGACTCCCACTGCGGGCCAGACCTCAAGGCAAAAGATCAAGCAAATGTACCCTATGCCTCCCTAAGGATAAACATCAGGGACCGATATTCTAAGTAGATCTCTATCATCTTGCAAAAGCCAGGAAGTCACTAACCCAAACCCCTCTAGGGAAAGCCCTTGTCCTGTATTCATGTCTGCTGGCTGTGTGATTTGATTCCCCCTTGGATCCCAATGTAATCAATTTTATCTGAGTAATTACGCTCTTAACCTTATTGGCTGGCCATAGTTCCATCCCACCCCATGCCCCTGTGAGTTCCTGTGCTTCCCGTCTTGGATCCGCCTCACCTTATTGATTTGCTCTATAAAAATCTCTAGAAAAGACAAGAGTCCTTGGCAACTCACTAGGGTCCCCTTCTGTCTGTCTCTAAGATGACAGCTTCCTTCCTCCCCATAGATATATTCTGCTCTTAACCTCTATTGTTCCTAACATTTATTTGTTGGTTTTAGAGAACATGGACTCGGCCCAGGTATCTTTCAGGTTGGGAGTCTCATTCCCTTACTTTTTTTTTTTTTTTGGTCTGTTTCTTTTTCTCTGTATTTAGGACAGGGTCTCACGACCTAGATCGAGCTCAGTGATTCTCCTGTTTTCAGCTGCCCAAGTGCTGGGATTACAGGCACAAGCCATCACACACAGTCTCAATCACAGTCTCAGCTCCTGGGGGCGGG
The DNA here is from genome assembly GCA_004027025.1 of Myocastor coypus. NCBI lineage: Eukaryota > Metazoa > Chordata > Mammalia > Rodentia > Myocastoridae > Myocastor > Myocastor coypus. Next base: position 25,582 of record PVJA010002793.1, on the reverse strand, counting down.
GCTGGCTGTGCGCTCTAAGCCGGCGCTTTCATCCGCTGAGCTGCCAGGCAGGACCCCCACTTCCTGTTGTTGCTGGCACTGTGAGCACAGTGCTGTGTCCTTGCCACCGTCACTTCTCTTTACTCTCTAGCTTGCAGCCACGTGTGGTGGCCTCTGCTCCTGCCGGTTCCCCTCCAGGCTGCTCGCAGCTGGCTCAGCCATCCTCATTCCTTAAGAAGGAGTGTCTCTTTGGGACGCCTTGTTCATTTCTGTTCTCATCCATTATTTGTGTTTCATAGCCGAATGCTGTGGTTGGGTTAATTTTTTTCCCTATTCCTGAAGTTTTCTGATCACTACCCCCCAGAATCCAGGCCCCTTCCAATTCTCAACACTTTAGCAAGAGAGGCCTTTCTGGGTGTGGGGACCATGTCTGTGTCGGGCACTGTGCAAGGCTTGCCTCCTTTGTTTTCTACTTTAAAAAAAAAATTTTTTTTTTCTTGTTGCAGAACTTTTGTTTGTTTATTTTATTTTATTTTTATGGCTGGCTCAGCCTGCCCTGAGGGCAGGGCTGGTGCAGCATGTGGTGCCGGGGATCGAACCTCGGTCCCTGCAGCCGCCTAAGCTTTCCTAAGCAGGCGCTTTAGACCACTGAGCCGTCCTGGCGGGCCCCTGTTTTCTACTATTATCTGCAAATGACAAAGGAGAAGCTGAGGCATAGCAAGGTTAATTAACACACTCAAAGTCCGATAACCTGTAAAAGTGACGATCTGGGATGGAATTTATGGCACTGACTCATGATAGCATATCTCAAATATTTTTTGTCTCAAATAACTGCCAAATTTGGGTAGCTGCATACCTTATTGTTCGCAAATATTAAAATGTAACAAAAAAGCCATCCCTGGTGGTTCCTTTGTATCTAACAAGGGGACAAGTGGGTAGAGGTGGGAGCTGGATGGTGAGGGCCACCCCTCTGGGTTCCCAGGGAGAACAGAGAAATGTGTGCACTAGGTGGCATCTGCCAAGCCTGCTCCTCCAGGAGTGGCCTCTCCAGGGCCCAGAGACAGCAGCATGATGTCCTGCTGCAAAGCTGCTCTGTTCTGTGCTTTTCACAGCTCTGCATGGGAAGTGCACCCCACCTGCCCATGTGCAACCTCCATGTGTACATTCAAGGGACTGTGGTCTGGACACCAGTGACACCTGAGAAAATAATCCTCACATCTGGGGAGACGCACTGAGGAAGAGGTAATGGGTTCCTGACGGTTTACGCGGGAGGGGCTTGTCTGACATGGGTCTTGGGCATGAAAGCTTGGCTCCCCTCAAGGGGTGATGCTAGGTGAGCAATGGAGAATGAGAAGACAACTAGGAAAAGAGGTCAGACTTCCCAGCAGGAGAATGGAAAACTGTACAATGTCCTGAGGCTGACAGGACTCACATTCCTGGAGGGAAAGCAGGGGAAGCAGTATAAGCAGAGCCAGGGTGCTGGGTAGATGTGAGGATTTCCCAACCCATTTAAAAGTGTCTCATGTCTCAGTTACTTTTCTCTCATTACTTGACATCCCAAAGAGGAAAGTGTTTATTTAGCTCACAGTTTGTTGAGGTTTAAGCCCATAATTGGCTGGCTCCAAGGCAGGGTGGCACATGGCAGGGGGGCAACAATTCATGGTGGTGGAAACTAGAAAAAGCAACAAGGATAAGCCTGGATTGACTCAGGTGCTACCAACCCAGCCAGTGGGCTGATCCAGAAATCAAACACCCATAACCCCAGCATTACACTATAAATTAATCACACTCTAGATTTAGCTGACTCTGAAAAAGCCCTATGACCATATGAGGCTGTTGGGGATATCTAGACACAAACCATAACATTTCACTTCTGGTCTCCCAAAGACTCATGCATATCTCTTTATACAAGAGGCATTTCATTCGTCTATGAAAGTTGACAAAGTCCTAACAGTTTCAACATTGTTGAAGAATCCAAGGTCCAAGTCTCCTTTGAGACTTAAGGCAAACTCTTAAGGCAAATGAAAAGAAAGTTAAATGCTTTCAACGTTCAATGGCACAAGATAGACATTTTCATTCCAAAAGTTACAAAGAGAGTTACAAAAGAACAGGACCAAAATAAGTAGAAAATCTATCAAGGTAAACATTAAGTCCTGTAGTTCCATGTGCAGCACCCAAGGCAATCTGTGGCAAGATGTGAACTCCAAAGGAGTTCGGTGACTGCCCCTGTGACTCTTCTGGAGGTTGTAGCTTCTGCAGCTTCTCTCTTGGGCCAGCTCTATTCCCTCCTTGTAGTTTTCCTCAGATGATCCACAATCCTGGCTTCTTTGACTTTATGGGGTCCCCGCTGCATCTTTTGCTTCACTTTCACAGCTTCATACACTGCTTCTCAGGGGCACACTGCCTGATCTTGGAGGACTTCTTCTGAAATCTGGGTGGAAGCCTTTCTCATCCCCAAATTCTTCCAATCTGCATGCACCTCCAACCAGTGCCACACTGATCATACCAGTGTCTGCTGCCAGCTGGAGTAGTAGCCAGGTTTTCCTCTCTCTTGGCTACAGGGGCCAAGTGCCTGGACTGCCGAGCACTCTGAATCCAATTCCAAGGAATAAGTTCTCTATCCTGCCATTATTCTGGAACATGGTGCTCTGGAGCTTTCTTCTCAAAGCGAAGTCTTACAGTTTTGCAATTTTGAGACAGAAAAGAATGGAGTCACCCTGTTCCTTCCGATGCTGTCAGGCTGTCTGTTCTAGTTGTCTGTTTCTTCTCAGCTTTACTGGTACTTTTTTTCTGGCCAGCTCACAGCATTTTAAATCATTCTGTAGGCCTCCTTGCTCTTGATTCTCAACAGACATCTGGCTAGCAGTCCCCAGTAGTAGGCATACCATGGCTCAATTAATTAGTCTGCCACCATTAAGTTTAGCCTCAAGCAAAGTCACTAGACATGCGCAAAATGCAGACAAACTTTCTGCCAAGCATAACATACATTTTCTGGAGTCAATGGCCAATAGCGTCCTTCTTCCCAGAAGAAACCTTCTGAGCCTGGTCTTTACCAGCAGGATTTCTGTCAGCCTTTTGGTCTCCTGTGCTCTGACTGGAATATCTCATACAGTGTAGCCTAAGATATTCCAGTGTTAATTTTTTCAGCTGGCATCTGAAAACCTTTCCAGACTCTTTCCAGAAGCCATTCCCAAAGGTCTCTGAACCATATGACCAGGTATAGTCATTGAAACAACCCCATTTCTGGTACCAAATTCTATTTCGGTTATCTTTATTTCATTGTTGGAACAAAATACCTAACATCCAAAGTTAAAGGGAAATGGTTTAATCTCAGTTTGTAGAGGTTTCAGTCCATAACTGGCTGGCTTCAAGCGGAGTGATACATGGCATAGGGACAACAGTTCATGGTGGCAGAAGTCAGCAAAAGGAAAATTGGGGGATGGGACAAGCTTCTTTCTGTCCCTTTTATTGTGTCCAGTCTACTAAAATTAAGACAGTTCCAATCTGATCAATATATTGATCCTCCAGACCTCTGCCTTTAATCCCAGCACTATTCTGTGACTCAGTCTCACTCTAGATTCAGCCAGCTCTGAAAATGCCCTATGACATATGAAGCTTTGGGAGGACACCTAGACACAAACCATAACATCTAAGTATTCACATCCTCTATTTAAAAACTGAAGATTTTTTAAAAACTGGAGATCAACTCTGCTGAGTTGAGACAAGGGATTGCTGCTCTCACCTCCCTCTTAGCTACCTCGTGTCCCTCCCTAGAGAATAAAAAGGCTTATCTTTCTCCTTACCTACCTCTGGTCATCTTACTGTCACAGTAGTGTAACAGGGCATAAAAACATTCTGGGTACTAAACAAAGGAACAACACTAGTGTCACTATCGAGGCCCTCCAAATTCTCTGCCCTCTTCTTGTATTATGCATTTCAAATACAATTTTCCTTTGTGCATTTAGTACTTATTTGAATCATAAGCAGGACAAACTTATGACTACCTATTTTCTCAGTGGTGCTTACCTATTTTCTCAGTACTTTGGGAGGCCGAGGTAGGAAGACTGAGAAGTGCAAGCTCAGCCTTGGCAACTTAGTGACTTAGGGAGACCTTGCCACAAAATAAACAGTAAAAAAAGAGGGACTGGAGTGAAGTGCAGAGTGAAGACCCTTGGTTCTATCCCCAGTTCTGAAAAGATATCATATACAGAATGTCTTGGACATCTGAATACTGAAAAACTTAAAAATGAAAGGCAAGTATAGCTTTAAAAATATATCTTGGCTTATAGTCTGAAAGTCAGAAACTTAGTTCTCTTTCCCACCTTGCAAGATAGCAGGTGAAAAGACTGAGAATCCAGACACTCAAGAGAAGGAACCTGACACCAAGAAGGCTGCTGCCAGTGGTATGGTGAAGGCAAAAATGTCCAAGAAGGAGCAGCCCCACTGCAGCTGACATCCTGTCCTGGTTAGAGGAATTGGCAGATACTCCCGATCTGCTATGTATTCCAGAAAGACTTTGTACAAGAGAAAGTACACAGCTGCTCAATCAAAGGTTGAAAAGAAAGAGGACAAAGTTCTTACTACCACACAAAACCGGTTGGTGGGGACAGGAATGGAGGTACCAGAGTGGTTAAACTTAGAAAAATGCCTAGATACTCCACTGCTGAAGATGTACCCTGAAAGCTCTTGAGCCACAGCAAGAAACTCTTCAGTTAGCATGTGAGGAAACTTCGAGCTTCCAGCACTCCCAGTACCATCTTGGTTATCCTCACTGCTGTCACAGAGGCAAGAGAGTGGCCTTTCTGAAGCAGTTGGCCAGGAGATTGCCATGTGTCTGGGCCTCTTAGCCTTAATAGTGTTCCTTTATGAGGAACATACCAGAAATTTGTCATTGCCACTCCCACAAAAATTGTTATCAGCAAGGTGAAAGTCACCAAACACCTCACTGATGCTTCAAGAAGAAGAAGGACGGGCTGGCGAGATGGCTCAGTGTTCTAAAGTGGCTGCTTAAGCAAGCTTAGGCAACCACAGGGACCTTGGTGCGATGTCCAGCACCACATGCTGTGCCAGCCCCACCCCCAGGGCAGGCTGAGCCAGCCATAATATAAATTAAAAAAACAAGAAGACGATGAAGATGAAGGCGAAGAAGAAGAAGAAGAAGAAGAAGAAGAAGAAGAAGAAGAAGAAGAAGAGGAGGAGGAGGAGGAGGAAGAGGAGGAGGAGGAGGAGAAGGAGGAGGAAGAGGAAGAGGGAGGAGGAGGAAGAGGAGAAGAAGAAGAAGAAGAAGAAGAAGAAGAAGAAGAAGAAGAAGAACAACAACAACAACAACAACAACAACAACAACAATAACAACAACAATAAGCAGCAGCAGCAGCAGCTGAGGAAATAGCTAGGAGGGTGAGATCTTTGATACCGAGAAAGAGAGATACCAGCTTTCAGAGCAGCTCAAGGTGGATCAGAAAGTGGTGGACTCACAGATTTTAGCAAACATCAAAGCTATTCCTCAGCTCTGGAGCTACCTGCGATCCATTTTTGTTCTGAAAAATGAAATTCATCCTTATAAATTAGTGTTCTAAATTTCTTACTAAGAACCTAAAGAAATAACTGATAGATTAAAAAAGATCTATCTTTACATACCTGTATCCCAGAACTACAGAGGTGGAGGCAGGATAATCAGTGCAAGGTCTAGGACAGTCTGGCTCTATTGTGAGCTTAAGGCCAGTATGGAATACATATTGAAGCCTTCCTCAAAAAAAACCCAAACAGTCAAACAAAAAATTCTTTAGGGAGTGTTTGTAAAAAAAAAAAAAAAAAAAAGTTTGAAGCCAGGTGTGGGTATATGCCTATTGAATATAGCTATTCAGGAAGGTGAGGCAAGAGGCTTCACTTTGGGGCCAACCTAGGCAAAATCATGTCTCAAAATGAAAATGAAAAGGCATGGGGATACACCTCAGTGACAGGGAAGTCCTGGACTGCATTCTCTGCACTGGAAAAGACGTGGCCCTGTGGTAGGCCATGTACTCTAGGAGTGGTAGCAGAGACCTGGAGGCAGGAGCACGGGACTGTCATGCTCTCTGGACCATCTCTCTCCAGCTGGCTGGGCTGGAGTTTGATGTGGCTTCCTGAACTCTTCAGTGTGATACAGGACTGGATATGAGTTTCAGAGGGTAAGACTTTTCCTTGTTTGGGCCGTCTCTGTCTCCCCAGCATCAATCATGGTGCCATCACCCAGCCAGCACTCACTCACGGAATAAGCGCATGGCCGACACTTCCAGGGCTGGCTCTGTGGGCCAGGCACCATGCTAAGGGCTGCCGTGCACCCCAGTTTATTTCTCGCAATCACCCACTGGAGGCCCACTCAGTATTCTCACTTTAGAGATGGAGAAATCAAGGCACCAAAGTTTGCTCAACCCACTCAAGGTCACCGGGCAAGGCAAGTAACAGGTGAGGACCCAGGTATTCTTGTGAGAACCATTAAATGTGACGCCTCTCCATCACCGCAGTCCCTAGCAGGGTCCTTGGGTTTTGCAGCTCCTCTGTGAAGGTCACACCCTCCATGGCCACCCTAAACAGCTCTCCTCTGTCGGTTGCCTTTTCCTCTTCCGTGGTTTCTTTTCTGCTGCTAGTTTAATATTTAAGCTGTGCACACCCTGCGACTTCTGGAGACCCTCGTCATTGACCTACTTACCTACCCAACCATCTTTCCTCACATGCAGGGGGCAGGGCAGCAGTGGGAAAGCTGGGGCAGAGACAAGGAAGGAAAGAGGCAGAGAGAACGGGGATGATGGCCTGCGTCAGACTCCTGCTCCAAGCAGCAGAGCATTAATAAAACAAGGTCAGACTCCTGTGCTCCCAGCATAGCAGTGACTGTAAGTGGCTTTCCAAGAAAACAGCCCCCACTTCTCTGGTACAGGAGAAGGGCGGCTGTGAGGTCTGGCTGTGTGTTGGGGGAAGTGGGAAAATGAAAGGGTTGTGTGTGTTTCTGATATTTATCAAGAGGACTTGGAAGTCCAGATGGATGCTTAACCCTTCCTTGTAAGAAGCCTCTAAGCCAGAGAAGCCCTGGCACAGCCTATCCTAACCACCTCTAGACAGGGCGGGGGAGGTGCCCTTTACCACTGCGCTAGGGCTCACCTAGGCTCCAGCCTGCCCACCTCAGGAGCCCCTGGACTCTCACTTGATGAGACCTGAGTCAGGGAAGAGCTGTCAACTCTCTTGGCAAGCACTGTGCGGGGACCCAGGAGGGGTTCTCCTTTCCTGTTGCCCCATCACCAGCCCGGGGACGCCCAGAGCTCAAGGCCACGCAGCAGGCAGAAGCCTTGACATGGTGGGACGCAACAGACGGCTTCACCAGGAAAGGAAGGCCTGTGGGGGCTTCAGGTGTCTCCCATCACTTTCCGTGGGACCCAACTCACTGAAACCTCAGGGAACATTTAAGGGACACTGAAGTTCAAAGGACCACAGGACATGCTCAGAGCTGCTTCGGGCCCTACCTTGGGTTACACTCCGGCTCCTCTTGGTCTCCGGCCCTCCCTCCAGCGAGGCCCGAGGGGGCGTGGAGGCCAGGGCTCCCCAGCCTTCTGCACCTCAGCCCCTGCCCCCGCCCTCGCCGTGCTGTCCGTGACGTCAGAGCCAAACCCCGTAAACTGAACCGCGGCGCCGGGCGCTAGGGCGGAGACTGCGATCCGGGAGGCGCGGGCGCACGGAGCTCTTAGTGGCTGGGGCGAGGCGTGAGCGCAGGACCCGCTGGAGATCCGAGGTACGCGGCGCCTGCTCCCTGCCCACTGGCGGGCTTGGCGCGGGAGGCCGGCGGGGCGCACAGAGCGGGGGCGCACGAACCCAGGGAAGCTAGGAACGGGCACTGTCCAGCCCTTAGTCTGGACGCCGGAGCTCGGCGCAGCGGAGGCGAGCAGCTTGCGGGGCATCCTGGGTCCGATCCCCGACGGCGCCCACGGGAAGCGTTTCCAGGGAACCAGACTCTTAGGGACGCTGCCTGCTGGGTGGGACGGTGTGCGCGACTCCCGGGGTCAGGGCGGGATCGGAGTTGGGGTCAGTGTTGGGGTCTGGGCCCGGCCGCTCGCCCTCACCGCGCACCGCCCCGCAGCCGCGCCGGAGCCATGGCGCTGAGCGAGCTAGCGCTGCTCCGCCGGCTGCACGAGAGCCGCCACTCGAGGAAGCTCATCCTGTTCATCGTGTTCCTCGCGCTGCTGCTGGACAACATGCTGCTCACCGTCGTGGGTGCGTACGACCCGGGCACCTGCCTGCCTCCGACCCATTCCCTGGGCGCCCCACTCACCCCCAGGGAGTCCGAGAGCTCCCTCCGGCCCGGAAAGTCGGAGCGCGCACTATGCAGAAACTTCGTCTCTTCTGGCCACCGCGCCGGAGCTGGAGGAGGAGCTGCGCTTGTGGCTTCGCTTTCCTCGTGGTCAGGTCAAAAACGGTGACCTCCCGATAAGACCCAGCCCTTATGTTTCCTCCTGATAATTTTCTGCTTCTCTTTGCTCACTTTCACTGAGATGAAAAAGATTTCTATTGAAGAGGAACAATTCCCAGAGTTCAAGTAATACTTTAGAATTAATACTATGTCACCCCCAGAGGTGGGTTAGTAAGTTGGAGTAAGTGCAGGAACACGCCTGTCTCTCCTCCCTTGAAGGAGAAAGCGACCTCTGAATATACCGGAGGGAGTGACTTGAGACAAACATCTCAGGACCCAGTGAGAGGGCAATTGGAGCCTGACATAGTCCTGTAATCCCAGCATTTGGGGAGGCTGAGGCAGGCGAATCGCAAGTTCAAGCCCCACCTGGGCAATTTAGGGAGACTCCAAAGTGAAAAGAACTTGGGGGTATAGCTGCGAGGCAGAACCTCCTCGGGTTTAATCCTGGGGGTGCAAGTGGGTTGAGGGTAGGGGGAGAGGTAGGTGGAGGAGGGGAGGCCTCTTAATTAGCCCCATTAATAGACCACCATTTTGACATGTTTTCCTTTTTTTAAAAAAAAATCCCAATTTTCAACGAATGAAATATGATTTTCTCAGCCTCTAAGCCGTGGGTCAATTCTCTCTCCTATTTGCAGGTTCGCAGGATGCTGCTCAGAGCATCAGTAGGGTTTCAGCTCTGAGGGTAAACCTGGCTCTTGTTGGCTCAGGAAGAAGGCCTCTGTCCCCTTTGTCTTGGGCTCTCCGTTAATTCTCCTGTGCCCAAGACTTCAGTTACATGGAACTTTTTTGCTTTTCCTTCATGGAAATCTGAGGAATTCTTAAACCTTACAGGTTCTATGAAAATTGCAGGTTCCCATTCAGGTAATAAAAGAATGAACTTAGCCTGCATTAGAATTTCCCATTTATCATTCTCTGCAGATTGGATTTTTTTTCTAAGACGCATAATGAAATCTAGACTTCCATTTCCTTGTTTAACTTAGATGTCTTTTGAGCTTCTCTCAGAAGCACCAGTTGACACCAGGTCAGCGTGTCTTGACCACAAAGCAAAGTTCGCTTCTCTTATTCCTGTGAGGGAATGCTATGTTAAGAAACAAGGGATGAAAATCTCAGGAGTTTGTTCTGTCCAATGGACTGAACAGTGTGAAATTATCTGCGCATGCACCGGTGCAGGTATCTGGTGAAGGAATTGATATGCCACCCCTCTGGGCCTTTTCTGGCATTAGATGTGACCTTAGTTTTGCAGACTTGCTTCAAGGAGAGTTTCAATGTAATCATCGCCTTCTTGTTCTGCCCAGTCCCTATTATCCCTAGCTATCTATACAGCATTGAACATGAGAAAAATGTCACTGAAGTCCAGACTGCCCGGCCGGTGTTCACAGCCTCTACCCCGGGACACTTCCAGAGTATTTTCTCCTACTATGACAACTCCACCATGGTCACAACGAACACCACAGCAGGCCTTCATGGGGGTCAGCTTCATAAGGCCATCACTACGCAGCGTATGGTGACCAACACCTCTGCCGCTCCTTCCGACTGTCCCAGTGAAGATAAAGACCTCCTGAACGAGAACGTGCAGGTTGGCCTGCTGTTTGCCTCCAAAGCCACCGTGCAGCTCTTGACCAACCCTTTCATAGGACTGCTGACCAACAGGTAGGCATGTGCTGTTAGGGAGAGAGCTATCTGGCATCCATGCTTACCTCCACCTAACCTCTGCCTCTGATTGGGTTGTAAGGACCTGGAGAATGGGTTCTGGAGGAGCTACAGAAAACCTGGTCTTCTTAGCCTTCTGTCTCAGCTCCCTACAATTTCACCTTTTCCCATCTTCCTATCCTCTCTGGTTGCTCAGAAAGTAGGAAAATAGGAAAGACGACAGAATAAAGGAAATAAAATGATGCTTTTGTCTAGGTGCTGGGTTTCACAACTACTTTGGTCACAATCTTGGGCAGTGAGAACTTTGCAGCTGGAGGGGCCTCTGTCAGATTCTGCGTGTGACGCTCCTGTCTCACGTCTTCTACCTCTGGTGATGCACCTGTTTATCACAAGTGATGGAGGTTTCATCTCAAGGCCAAAGAGGTAGTAGCTGCCTGGGTCAGGGCAGAAGCATTGATAGTATGGCTTCCCAGACACAGCCCTCAGCTAATGCTGAGGCAGTGACCCATGTTCTTTTCCTTCTGCTGGTTGCTGATCTGTGTTCAGGTGCTTAGAAGGAAGAGAACTGAGACTGATGTCTGGAGAATCCAAGCCACCCAGTGTAGCTTAATGTATTAACTAGATGTTCTAGATTATTTTGGACCTACATTATTTGGAGCCATTGTTTAGTACCTTGTTGGTGACTATCCATCAAGTATGTATTCTTCCATAGCTAAGATCCCACAGCTAAGATTGTCTGGTACATGGGAGCTCAAAGCAGTGGACACAGACTTCTGGGAAGTCCCCCAAAGTGCTAGCTGCAAGGAGTGGGAGCTAGTAGAGTCAGGCTTCCAGGTGAACTATTGGCTCTACAAGTAGAAATGTGAAAATGGCAGAGAGAGATGGCAATGTCCAGAGTCTTGTCTTCTAGTCAAGCTGGAGTTATAAGAAAGACAAAGGCCAGAGATGGGCTGGCGATCCTATGGTGGAGGAGAGGGTAGGGCTGAGGAGGCCCAGGGGCAAGGCTTTGAAGCCCCAAGCGCTTGGCCAGCAAGATTTTTGTTATGGCCAATGTTGGGATCCATATATAGTTCCAAATCCCTGTTGAAGAGTCACTGAGCCAAGCAGTATAGTGGAGAGATGCAGACCAGGCTTGCCTGCACTACTTGTGGGGCTCAGGTGTTACAAAGCATTTCCACATTCAGGGGCACAGCAGTGAGCCAAGCACAGAGCCCTGCTGAGAGGGGCCAAGTGCTGCTCTGGGATCGAGGGTCTGTGAGCCGAGGAAGCCTGGAGCAGTGGCAGGTGCTCTGAGGGGATGGCACACCCCTCCTGCCCAGCACAGTGAGGTGTGCGGGAGCATGGGTCCTGCTGCACTTTGATTTTCTGGACCAAGTCCTGCCATTGAATCTACGTTCACAATCCTGGGCCATGGCCAGTCTTCCAGTACGTGCAGAGCAACATTATACAGCTGCCATGCAAAACACAGCCAGCAAATTAACCCAGGGAAGGGCTGATTGTGTGGGCGCTGCGGAGTACCATTACGGGGGTGACACGAGTTAGCTCCTCTATTCTCTAGGAGAAGGCCAAAACAGACCTTAAGAGTCGTGGGCTCATTTTCTTTCTATTTTCAAAACTAAGAGTGCTTCTTAAAATGCATCTGGTATAATTACAGAAAACGGTGCAGGGTTTTGTATTCTGACGGAGCAAACAGCTCCAGTACTATATGTGAAAATTGAGGAGATTATCGTAATAATGCCTTGCCAGTCACTTGGATGGGAACGTGGCTTGCTGTACTGCGTAGCGCTGAGGCATTCACGGAAATGAGGGGAGTGTTCCAATCTTCCAGATGCAAATAGCAAATGAACAGCTTTTTTAAAAAAATCCCATTCTTGTTGTTAATGCCTTGCGTCGGCTCCCGGAAGAAGCTTGTTTAAAACCAGGGAGACCTTTTCCACATTAAACATTATAAACGCCTCGAAGTTGCAGCCTTCCAAAGCTTATGTTTGGGCCTCCAAAAATTGTCTTGAGAGAGAATCCTTATTTTATTCTATGATTTGTGAAATTTAGTCTAGTCTTTGGGTGAGGGAACCAGGTTTTGTTATCCGGAGCAGTGTTTTAAGCCCTCCCGAGTTCTCCCAGCTCTCTAGCAAGTTTAGGAATGATCTTCAGCACTACCTGGCAATGGGTGAATGCAGATTTTAATACTAATGTAGGCAAAACACTGGAATGCATCTTGTTGCTTCAGAAAGTACAAGATGTGTAATTTTAAAAGTATTTTCCAAGCCTGGTAGACATGAACTTGGGGATCTGTGGCTCCTCTGGGCTCCGAGACAGAGCTCCTGCTCACAGTTCAGATGGAGATGTGTGGAGCAGGCGCGCACACACTGTTCTTTCTGTCTTCCCTCACGAGCCAGTACCAGCAGTCTTTTGACATGATTTGTGCCCCTCTCATTCCCAGTTACCAACAAGAGGCATGGGTCATGTTTTGGGTGCTATACACAAATGTGTTTGAAACACTGTTTTAAAGATGATTAAAATACCTGTGATGAAAGAGGGATTTAAACTACAGTGTATAACTCAACCTTTTCTGGATTGTAAACAAGTGTGGGTAAGAGTCCTATTGAAGTTGGTATCTGTGTTTCTGATGAGAGAGAAGCTGACAGGGAGCATCAGAGCTTGCAGAGACTTTACGCAAACGTTCTGGGTCAGGACTGTGTCACAGAGGAGGCAGGCAGTGCAGAGGAGAGAGCAGCTCCCCACAGCAGGGTTACAGGGCAGGGCCCAGGCTGCGTGCTGGCCTCAAGGCTCAATTCCTGCCCCTCTTGCTCTTTGCACCTGTACTTTTAGCTGTTAAAAACAAAGAACATAGATTAAAAGAGGGTCTGTTGTTCTTGGGCCCTTCCTGGTTCTATCAATCTGAACAGGTACAGGCACAGTGAGATTTAATCAATGAGCAAATCATGTAGAAAACTATCAGGCTGCTTTTCTGGGGACTTAGACCTTCCCAGGCCCCTGGAGAGTAAGGATCATTTTTCAGCTCCTCATGTGAGCTGGCCCAGCAGGTATATCCCCAAAGATTCATGGGGGAGCCATCTAGTCAGTGTGGTCTCAGCCACTCTTTCTAAAGTCCCTTGTTGGGGCCAGTGAGATGGCTCAGCAGTCTAAAGTGCCTGCTTAAGGCAAGCTTAGGCAACCGAGGAGGCAAGCTTATGGACCTCAGTTCTAGCCCTGATCGCTGGCACCACATGCTGCGCCAGCCCCACTCCCAGGGCAGGCTGAGCCAGCCATAATATATTTTTTAAAAACGTCTCTTGCATTAATTTGTGGGGGACCTGCTCTGAGATGAGATACCCCACATTGTACAGTTCCTAGCCTAATCCTTGTATTCATGGAAAAGGTGGTACCGCCTGAGTGGCTTCCATTAAATGATACAAAAAAGCTTAACTATTGGAATTATTATTTTTTCTTTTTTTTTATGGATGGTTCAACCTGCTCTGGGGGGTGGGGCTGGCGCAGCATGTGGTGCCAGGGATCAAACTGCAGTCCTTGAGGTTGCCTAAGCTTGCCTAAGAAGGCGCTTTAGACCACTGAGCCATCTCGCTGGCCTAACTATTGGAGTTAGATCTTATGCCGAATCCTGGAAACACGCAGTAACAATTCTTGGGAAGTATTAAAGTGTTTATCTGACTGGAAATCTGATACAAATTATTACTATTTGGAAGCAGGATTTTGCTATGCATTTCAATTTGACCTTGAACTGACTTTGTAGCTTATGCTGGCCTCAAACTCACAGAAATTTTCCTGCCTTGGCCTCCTGAGTGCTGGGATTATAGGCATGTACCACCACGCCTGGCAAAATCATTGTTGGCTTATTTGCTGCTAGGGAACTGTATTTTCACTGAAAATATGTAACCAAATAGAACACAAAGGACCTCGGATTTTGTCATGTGTCTTTGTCTCCTATCCAGTAACACACTTTCTAGGGCCCAAGGGTGCTGTGGTAGACTTCCAAGTATGATTTTTTTTTTCTGTAATTCCAGCTTAACTGCTTATTCTGTGAGTGTGGTGTGTATGACAGGAGGCTCCAGGAATTATACTAGTGATGTTGATCTCAATTTAGTCTTGTACGTGAGCATTGGGCATAAAATCTGTGTTCCTAAAGGAAGGCTCTAAGCAGAAGAACAACATGCAGGTGTCTTCATTTCTCTGTCCTCCAGAAGTCAGGCAAAGGTGTGGCTACCCTTCTCTATTCTTGCTGGAGTGGAACCCTGGCCCTGGGCATCTGAGCGCGTGCGCTACCAGTGAGCTCCATCGCGAGCTCCAGATGTGGGATCTAGGTCTTCACTTGCTTTTCATGTGGACTAAGTAGCGGTTGTGTCTTAAGATGTGTAGGCTGGCACTGCAGGCCAAGCAGTGGCTTGGGAAGGGGTTAACTCTGTTCCGGAGGCTTTCTCCCTGGCTTCCTTGTTAGCTTGTCTGTGTCTGAGTGGTCTGCTTTTCATCAAGCCAGCTATTTTCATCATTACCTAGCATATTTCAAAGCAGTTATTTTCACACACAGAGCTTAGTGAAGGTCTGAAGTACAAGGGAGAAGCGGGTTATTATTTGCTCCCTTTAGCTCCAGTCCATTGGGCTGGAGTGGGGTTGGTTGGAATAAGCAGTGACCTTTTCAGCTTCTCTGTGGACAAGATGACCAGCTGTTCTGGAAAAGAATCTCCCATCCTAGACCATGCTGGGTGGTAGAGGAGGGTGTGGAGGTATCTTCTTTCCTGAAATGGAAAGAAACCAGCAGTAGGATGAGTGGATCTCCTGGGAGCAGAGTCACCAACAGCAGTGTGTTCCAGACTAGGGCTCGTGCTCAACAAAGCCAGAGACCCATGGTCCATGGAGCTCCTTGCATGCAGCTAATAGCCAATAAGAACAACTGCCACTGCCCACCAGCAGACCCAAGGACACAACTTTTACGGTTTATCTAGGGATTCAGTATGTGATTTTTAGTCTTATTCAAATTAGATTAACTGCCTCCTCCCTGGTGCTGTATAAAGGCTGAGTATGGGCAATTGCGTGACTCACAGGGGCATGATAACAGATGTGTGGATAAAGGTTTGCAGAATCAAATTCAGCTTGCTAGTAATACATTAATTGGGATGGCATTGAATTGAGGCAATTCAGAAGTTTACGACTAAGGTCAGCTGAGTTTCTGGCCGGTTAGGAGACACTGCAGGAAAGGAGAAAAGGCTCCAGTACTCTGTCCTACTCAGTGACCCGGGGCTCAGAGACAGCGGTAGAGCTGAGTCTACATGGGCTGGAAGAGTTTGAGTTTAGAGACCCATGAGCTACCTAGAGTGTTTTATTATTCTTGAGGTTGAGCACCAGGGAAAGATGCTGCCTGGTACTGACTCCTGGGTACCCGTGCTATGGTCGGCCAGTGATGGGGGTATGGGCATGTGTGTGCCCAGTTACCAGGAGGCTGCATGCCTGTACCCCCACTAGGTATGCTTGTAGCTTTTGGCTTGATGTGCAGGTGCCGGTGAGCCACGCTGTCATGGGAAGAGGAGGGTGTGGATTGACCAGTCTTTGTGCTTCCTGCTCGAGGCTTTTGCCATTTGGTTCTTCCAGAGATGCTTTGTTAACATCCCAAAGGGATTTTTAGAAAGTATTCCTGAGAAGACTCCTATGCAGTGCACAGCCCTCTAGATTTCAGTGAGACAGTGGACCCTTCGTCCCACATGTCACTGGGAACCTCTACCCTGGGGCTCGTCATTCCCATTAACGTATCTGTCAGCCAGGCCTAGTCTACACTATGCACTCATAGTACATCTGCCACCTGAATTTGGGATGAGTCATTGATGTACCCCAAGCCTCAGTGTTGGTCATCTGGAAAGCAGACAACACCCCCGCCGCAACGGGCGACTACATGGGAATCCCAGGTCCCCTGCATGCCATTTCCCTGCATGTGGAATGCCTGAGTCTCTGGGAAGAAGGGGCCTCAGTGGCTCCCAGCCCGCCCATTGCCAGGTGACCTTGACCACAGGTCAGACTGCAGACCCAGCAGCCATGGCTGCTGGTGTGGGACCACAGAAGGGCTCGTTGCATGTTCTCATGTTGTGTTCTGAAACCACGCAGTGCTTCTCCCTGCATCTGCAGAGAGGGCACAGGCGCTTCATGTGGACAAAGGTCGCCCCCGTTGAATCTTTCAACCGAAGTGAAGAAAGAGATAAAGGATTAAGCCCCCGAAATATGTAATATAACCATTGTTAAATTTAAATAATAAATAAAAGAAGGATTAAGCCCATGATTCTGACAGCTTTGACATATATGAGTGATAAAAAATATATACGGAAAGTTTAAGTTAAAAATTATTACAGAGTAAAAGATATATTGTCAGGCTGGTGAGATAAGCTCAGTGGTCTAAGGCACCCGTCTAGGCAACCGCAGGGACTGCAGGGACCGCAGTTCGATCCCCAGCACCACATGCTGTGCCAGCCCCACCCCCAGGGCAGGCTGAGCCGGCCATAACATACATAAATAAAGTTCAAAAAAAAAAAAAAAAAAAAAAAAAAAAAAAAAAAAAAAAAAAAAAAAAAAAAAAAGAGGGGGCCCAGCAGGATGGCTCAGTGGTCTAAAGCCCCTGCAGGTGGCTGCAGGGACCGTGGTTCGATCCCCGGCACCACATGCTGCCCCAGCCCTGCCCTCAGGGCAGGCTGAGCCGGCCATAAAAATAAATAAACAAAAAAAGTTCTGAAACAAGAAAAAAAAAAGATATATTGCCATTAATCTCCCTCCAAACACCCCTCCTTGCTTACACACACGGGATCCCATCACACTTGCCGCTGTTGGGGCCAGTCCTGGAGACCTTTCCTGGGGACCGTTAGCTGCACCACGCTGGAGGCAGAATAACAGCGGAGGACACTGACCTGCTTTTACTGGACAGAAACTGCTGCTCACAGTGAGAGGGCTCATAAAATATAGTAAAAGAGTAAATTTAAAAACCTCATTGCATTAAACTCCCTCCAAATATTCCCCTGGGCTTCAGATACATTTATCCCATCATTCTTAGCAAGGTGTCTTAATAGGATACATTTTTAAAAAATAAATAAATATTCATTATATTTTATTTATTTATTTATTTATTTATTTATTTATTTATTTATTCCTGGGGCCAGTTTAGCCTCCATAGGGGGAGGCTAGTGTGGCATATGGTGCTAGGGTTTGAACTGTGGTCCCTGCACTTACCTAAGCTTGCCTAGGCAGGCACTATAGAGCGCTGAGTTATCTTGCCAGCCCTCATTGTATTTTCAGATTACTAATTACTACTCACTGGCATGTCAGCTACTAAATTTCTCGAATCCCTATTAAAGAGTTGAGAAGCCTACATTTCTTCCAGGGCAACTGGGAAAATTGTCATGTGTCTGTTCTTTTCCAAGATGCAACATTGTTAGCCGGCCGTGGTGGTGCATGCCTGTCATCCCAGCACTTGAGAGGCCGAGGCAGGAGGACCGGTGCAAGTTTGAGGTCAGCCTGGGCTACAAAAGTGAGTTCAAGGCCAGCCTGAACTGCATAGCAAGACTCTGTCTCAAAAAGACATTAAAAAAAGAAAGAAAGAAAGAAAGAAAGAAAGAAAGAAAGAAAGAAAAAAGACAAAAAGGGCCTGGCAGGATGGCTCAGTGGTCTAAAGTGCCTGCTTAGGAAAGCTTGGGTGGCTGCAGGGACTGCGGTTCGATCCCTGGCACCACAGGCTGTGCCAGCCTGCCCTCAGGGCATAAAAATAAATAAGCCGGCCATAAAATAGCCGGCCATAAAAATAAATAAACAAACAAAAGTTCTGAAACAAGAAAAAAAAATAATAAAAGAAAAAAGACAAAACAACAAAAAAAGATGCACCACTGCTGTAGATGGTGAGCTGTCTGAACGTTTTCTGTAAGTCTCCTCAGTTTTCATTATTCAGTGTCTAGCAGTGCCATGTAAGACAGCAATTTATTTTATCCTCATGAATAGAAAATGCAGAGCAGTCCCCTCAGACAGGTGAGGATGGCAGTGTCCAGTTGTTTGTGAAATGGGCACTGCCTGAAATCTTTCATTAATTTTAGCTGCTATTTGAATTTTTGGTAGTTTTTTTTTTTTTTTTTTTAAATAGAATTTTATTTATTTATTTATTTTCTTGTTTCAGAACCTTTGTTTGTTTATTCACACATTTTTATGGCCAGCTCAGCCTGCCCTGAGGGCAGGTCTGGCGCAGCATGTGGTGCTGGGGATCGAACCGCAGTCCCTGCCACCGCCTAAGCTTTCCCAAGCAGGGGCTTTAGACTACTGAGCCATCCCGCCAGCCCCGTTGGTAGTTTTTTTTGATGCATGTCAAATTGTTTTAAAACTGTACACGAGTGTGCACCCTGACCCTTTTCCAGGATAACTTATAGATAGGTTCCATTTAAAGCCACATATGTCCACCGACTACCTGGGGAAGTGACAAATTTTTCAAGGAGAAACCCTGGACTAGAGGGAGTGACCCAAGTAAAATTAGCCCGATACAATTTGGCAAGTCGCTTTTTCACTCTGGAGTTGCCTCATCTGTCCTATAGGGAGCCGACTGCCCGTAAGAAGACACTGAGCTGGTGAAGGTGGTCTAAGGGTGACTTCTTAAGACAGCATCAAATGGAAGAGCCCTTCCGGGTGTACCTGGTCCCCGCATGCTTGGGCCTTCTGACTTCTGGGACTCTTTTGGTTCCTCTCCAGATTCTTTTCTTTCTTTGTTTCTTTGTTTGCTTTTTTTGTCTTTTTGAGACAGGGTCTCACTATGCACTTTAGGCTGGCCTTGAGCTCACTTTTGTAGCCCAGGCTGGTCTCAAACTCACATCGCTCCTCCTGCCTCAGTCGCCCAAGTGCTGGGATTATAGATGCGTGCCATCACGCCCAGCCCTCTCCAGATTCTTGGGGTTGGTGAAAGAGACCTGGTGGTGCTCCTGGCTGCTCTGGGTTAGAGAGAGCCTGCTAGAGAGCAGTTGCTCCACCCATCTTGGTTCCTCTTTCTCAGGGCAGGGCGGGCATGTCTTCTCCTCCTCCTTTTTCTTCATCTTCTTTTTTTTTCTTCAGTACTGAGGATCAAACTTGGGACCTTGTGCTTTCCAGGCAGGAACTTATGCTGCTGAGCTATATCCCTGGCCTGGAAACGAAACTTTTGAAGCACCTGTGCTCCATCTGCACATTTACATTCATAGCTCTGTAGAGTCAGGTCTTAGAAGGTGGGCAGGTCTGTAGGTGGTGCTAAGGGGTTTCCGGGGTTAAGAGCAGGGCTGCGTGTCCAGGCATGTATGTGGCTCCAGAGGGCCCCTGGCCTGGTGCCAGTCCTCTGGGTGGTCTTATAGGGAAATAGGGATTCTGGATTTGTGCATCAAATATAAGGTCCGTCTGCTTAGGTTGCCTTGCCCAGGTCCACAGAAGGTAGATTTTAATACTTTCCTTCCTAATGCCCCTTAGGTAATAGAGGGGTCATCTCTGCTGCTGGGTGACTCACTTGATGGTGTTTTAATGACAGAATCCGTTGGCCATGACTGTCCCCTTGGGGATGCTCTAGCAAATACTAGAATTAAAGGAATAAAAAATTTGATGGAAATAGCTTTCATGTGTTTTGGCTGTGTTCTGGGTCACTTGCCAATGTTGTGTTAATATTTATTCCAGAGAAATTTTTGCTCAGAGTGCCGGTCCGTAAATGTATTCATGTTCTAAGATAGTCAAACACAAAAAGGTCACATAGGAAGCACAAAGAATATGAATCTTGAGAAAAGTTGACCAAAAGCTTATCTGTCTGATCCCAAAGGGTAACTAGGAGACAACCAATATAAAGCTTTAAAAAATACCCAGCATTCACTGGAGTTTGCTTCTGTTTGTGTTTTGCAGAATTGGCTACCCAATCCCCATGTTTGCGGGCTTCTGCATCATGTTTGTTTCAACAGTTAGTAAGTGCCTCGTGCCGACTTCTGGGGGTGCGGTTGGAATGAGCTCTGTTATTCTCAGGCTAGAATCAGAGTAAGATGGGTTGCGGGGAGGGGCTATGCGTTGGACAAAGGAGCAGGGAGCAAAGCTTTGTGGACCCCAAACCCAGCATGGTAAATATACAAATGCCCCTTTAATTAGGGGTGGCTTTGGGAATGCCCCTTGGGATGGTGCTGCCCCCCGGCAGGGCCTGGCCTTGATGCACTGGCCTGGGCCTCCTCTCTTGGCAGTGTTCGCCTTTTCTAGCAGCTACGCCTTTCTGCTGATTGCCAGGTCCCTGCAGGGCATCGGCTCTTCCTGCTCCTCTGTAGCTGGTAGGTATGGAAACGCCTATATGTGTGGGGTGGGGCTCTCTTTCATGGGCACAGAATTCCTGAGAAAAACAGGTTAGAGGAGGAAAGGATTGCTTGGGTCACAGTGTCAGAGGGTTCAGTCCCTGGGAAGCTTCGCCATTGCTTTTAGGCTGTGTGCAGAAGAGACATCATCATGGGGAAGGGTGGATTGTAGGAAGGCTGTGCACCTCATGGCAGTGGGAAGGACAAAGCCAGAGAACAAGGGCTGGCAACCGGAGAATGTCTCTAAGGTTACACTCCCATCACCTCCTCTCTCCAACTAGCCCACCTCGCCCACTGATACCCTGCAGCAGTGCCATCAAGTTGTAGTCTCATCAGGGCTTAGTCCACTGATGGAGTTAGGGCTCTCCCCACTCAGTCACCTTCTGAAATCCTTAGTGCTGCACAGACTTTGAGAGAGATTTTTTATCTCAGCTTTAACCCCCAGCTTTGCCCCGGTCAGCTCCCTGGACAGTTAACTGCATTAACCCAGAGCCTCAAGGTATTGGTGGTGGTGGCAGGGATTCTTGGAGAAGCTGCCCACCTTCTTTTGGGGCTCTTCTGGGTCCCTATTGCAGCTGCGTCCTGGGTTTAGGAAGATCACTGTTCTGGCTAGAGAGGGAGGGGCTCCTCCCCAGGGCCTAGGTGTTAACTGTGTCTTCAATTTAGGGATGGGCATGCTTGCCAGTGTGTACACAGATGACGAAGAGAGAGGCAATGCCATGGGTATCGCCCTGGGAGGCCTGGCCATGGGGGTCCTAGGTAGGTAAGAGCCATTGCATGGGCCAGTGGACAGGAGGGGCATGTCTGGCACTGGTTGTGATGGCACTTGCCTGGCAGCCCAGGCCGTGATGGAGCTCAGCCTCAGTTCTACTGCTACCTTCAAGGAGATGCGGAAGAAGAAGTCCTAGCCGGGAGGACCTGGGCTTTCCTAGTCTTTTCCCCAAACTTCTGAGAGCCCCATGCAAAACAAAATGCTGGGCAGATGGGTCCTGCAGGCCCTTCCACTCCAACATTTTGTGTGCTGTGACCTGAGAGAACCTTCCTGTCTTTAATGCAGCATCACTCACCCGCCCTGGGTAATCTGCTAGGCCAGGAGACGGATGTCTTTCCTGAGTGAGGTCTCCATCCTTTCCCTCCACCTGTAATACACTTAGGGTTGTTTCAGAGTCCTTGGTTCTCATCTGTGGGATGAGTAAGAAGTGGAGCTCCAGCTCCTTTCCCAAGCCACAGAACTAGCATATTCCTGTGACCTTGATCTCCTTTCTTTGTGACCTTCACCTTTGAGAGGAAAGAGCTGTGTGCCCCCACGATGCCTCAAGGGAAAACCCACTCCGATGAAGTTGGCCAGAAATTTACTGCTCAATAATAAAAAGAATGCTGGAAGGCACCTCCTGTTTTTTTTTTTTTTTTTTTTTTTAACAAAGTAAGGACAAATACAGGAAACAAATGGAGGTTCTGGCCCTGGGGGGCAGCCTCAGGGACTGGCTAGGCTCCTCTCTTTCTGCAGTGGGCCCCCCCTTCGGCAGTGTGCTCTATGAATTTGTGGGGAAGACAGCTCCCTTCCTGGTGCTGGCTGCCCTGGTGCTCTTGGATGGAGGTAAGTGAGGCTCCATGATGCTTGAGGTCAGTATCTGGGCGTTCTTGAGGGCCAGGCCTCCTGCTGGCTCGGCTTTCTGAAAGGGAGATCATTTGTGGTTTTCCCTTGTAGCCATTCAACTCTTTGTGCTCCAGCCATCCCGGGTGCAGCCGGAGGTAAGCACACGGGAAGCAAGGGCCCATGGTGGTGGCCACCGAGAGAGTTCTAACCCTTGTTCTTTTGTTTGACAGAGTCAGAAGGGGACACCGCTAACCACTCTGCTGAGGGACCCCTACATCCTCATTGCTGCAGGTGGGGCTTCTGAGTCCATCTCAGACAAGGCTGTGTGAGGGAGGTGGCAGGGAGTGGTCGGTGCCAGGGTCCATTTCGTTGGGCTCAACGGCCATAAAGGGCAGACAG
The DNA here is from genome assembly GCA_004027025.1 of Myocastor coypus. Classification (NCBI taxonomy): domain Eukaryota; kingdom Metazoa; phylum Chordata; class Mammalia; order Rodentia; family Myocastoridae; genus Myocastor; species Myocastor coypus. The sequence goes on along the minus strand of PVJA010002793.1, from coordinate 3,216 downwards.
GTTCTATGTCTCAGGACACGATCTCCTGTCACTGTTCTGGCCTCAGCCAGGGTGTCTTCTGGTGTTCACTAGGGGCAGATCTCAACAGTGTGCGCCCCACTCTGCCCAGGGCCAGGGTCACTGGATGCCCTGCCTCACAGGCTTGCTTGGAGCTGGGCTTGTTCACAGCCTTTGTGTCAGAGCCCATCCCTGTGTGGCCTTGACTTTGGTGGCTGCTTGGCAGGGGCTGTATGTGGGAGTTCTGGATCAGCTTGGTGTCTGAATAGAGACTGACAGCTGAGGCCCAGAGGGCTTGGAGGGGCCTGCCCTCCTGCAGAGAGCCTGCCTCTGTGGAGCAGAGGCCGACAGGAAGCACCCTTTGGTGAGGGGTTGTGCCTTTGGGTTGTTGGCCTGGACAGGCTACACGACCATTTTGGGTTTCTCTGCTGTAGGGAAGGAAGGGAAACGAGCCATATTTATCCAAGTAACTGTACCCAAAGACCATCCTGGAGGCAGCAGGCTGCCTCCCTGTGACCCAGGGGGCCAGCCTCATGTGGGCACTGCCTATACCCCAGTGCCAAGGTCTGCTGTGTGATGCCCACTGGGCAGCTCTGCAGTCTGGTGTCAGCCGCAGGGAGTGTGTCCTCACCTATGCAGGGGTCAGGCAGTCCAAGACAGCTCAGGGAGCTGGGAGAAACAGGCCTGCCCTGCCAGCGGTCATATAAATTCAGCCTCTTCCAAGCTGCAGGCTGCGGCTGGAATAGGGGAGGACTGCATATATGTAGCCCCAGGGCTGGAAGCGGAGATTTCTTCATGTGTTGGGGTCCTGCTGGGTGCATAGAGCCCTGGCCCTTGTGAGGTGCCCTGGCCATATGAAGTGGGGAGGAGTATGTGTAGTGGAAGATGACGTCCCAGCGATGTGACTTCCTGAAGCTTGGATGAATCTGGGCAGGACTGTGCTGACTGAAACCGCTCTGACAGAGGGAATACAGATCCATCCAACACGACTGTCACACTATCCCCAGATTTTGCGGGGCAGGTAGGGGAGGTTAGAAAGCAAGATGTGTGGGAGGGGTCCAGTCATTCTTTGTTATGCCTGTAAATATCACAGAGAAAAACAAAACAAAAAACAGCCTTCCTTATGCATGCATCTTTGTTGTGACCACCCTGAGTTCATTCTAGCAAATTACGGTTTTCACAGAGCACAACATGGCACACTCCCAGAACGGTGGCTTCGGGACCAGCCCTGTGTCTTTTTTCCAGATGGTTCTATATTTACAAAGGATCTGGTTATCCAAGTGATGATGACTATTTGCATAAGCCACCCTTTAGGGATAGCTGATTTAAAAAGAATCCTTCTGGAGCACCCCTGGACCAAGAGCACCGTGATCCTCCTTGGATTTTCTGGTGTCTTTGGATATCAGCATTATCCATGCTCATGACAAAATAAAACATAATCCCAACAGCCTCGGGTCGTCCCAGTGCCATGTGTTGTCTGGAAATTGCCTCCATGATGGGCGTCATGAGCAAGGTGGTACTTTCATAAATCAGAGCTCCTTTTCTTCATTAATAAACTGGTTGCATTCAGCCAAGTGATCTCTAAGGGCTCCTGCAGTTCCAAAGGACATGCCTCTGGCATTCTAAATAACAGTAATGATCACGGTGATGTTAACACACTCCTCGCCATATCTTCGGCTTGATGCTTATCTTTCCCTTACGGAAGCCGAGATGCTCTGGATAGCTGAGCTGTCTGACTGTGCTCAGAGATGACTAAGGATACTGAGCAGAGGAAGCAAAAGTGCACTAATGTGTTCCTCTCCTAAAGGCTCCATCTGTTTTGCGAACATGGGCATCGCCATGTTGGAACCCGCCCTGCCCATCTGGATGATGGAGACCATGTGCTCTCGAAAGTGGCAGCTGGGTAAGGAGCGGGGTAACTCTTCTCACTTTTCTCAGGGCTTTTGTCCCCAGGGTGGTGCTGTCACTGTAGCCCTTCTGAGCTACCTACACCAGGGTAATAAAGTGTTTCATCTTGCTTGGCTTTTGATAGGGTCAGTGCCTAGGGTAGCTTCGGGGTCCCTTTGGGCTTTAGGCTTTGTATCCTTTGGGATGGGCACTTCAAGAAAATTTTACAGGGGCCAGTGAGATAGTTCAGTAGACTAAAGCACCTGCTTAGGCAAACTTATACAAGTGCAGGGACTATGATTTGACCCCTGGTACCCCATGCTGCGCCAGCCTTTCCCCCAGGGCAGGGTGAACTGGCCAGAGTCCAGCCCATTGGAGTGGCATATGCCTGTAATCCCAGTGCTGGGAAGGCTGAGGGCAGGAGGATCACCACGAGTCTGAGCTGCGTAGTGAGGCCGTGCAGCAATCAAATGCGTTTTACAATGAGAAAGACACAGAAACAGAAGAGGCAGAGAATTCACAGAACACTTACTACTATATGTATATATTTTGGGGGGTGTACTGCAAATTGAATTGAGGACCCCACACTTGCTTAGCAAGACATGCCACTGAACTACCTCTCTAGCTCTATATTATATTGTTAAATTGCTCTATCTCTGTTATTCATGGTTGATCTCTTACAGTACCTATTAAGTTTAGCATAGAATTGGTGTAAGCTGGGGACTGTGCAGTTTCAGGCATCCCCTGGGGGTCCTGAAACGCATCCCCCAAAGACAGGCAGCAATTCCCATTGAGTCACTGTTTTGTTACATTGGCATTTGGTATTGACATGCTTGTGTCTGTGTAAATGTTGTTGCAAGCAGAGCTTTGTAGATACTGTGATTCATCTCCTTTCTCTTTACAAGATTATTAATAAATAGTCTTCTCTGTGACATTAATGGGCCTAGCCCCTGGACTTTGGCAGAGATGAAAGGAACTTGAAATGCGGTCAAGTCTATCAGCCGAGTGATGTTTCTGAGGCTTTGTTTCTTCAGGAACGTCTGTCCCGACTCTCCGGCTTGTATGTGGTGCTGTCTAGGCTGCACAGAGACTTTCTTCCCTGCATCTGGGCATCTTATTCTTTGCCTCTTCTTTTTCTTGTGTCCTTCCCTCCTGTGCCTTCTCAAAGTAACTGCTCATCATGAGCCTCCCGGGGCTTTGGGACCAATGAGGTTCTGAAATCTTGCATCTCGTCAAGTAATGCTACCCTCACCTTCCACTTGCTTGACAAAATCTCTCTCTCTCTCTCTCTCTCTCTCTCTCTCTGTGTGTGTGTGTGTGTGTGTGTGTGTG